>PNEQ01129766.1:0-20268 GCA_003012365.1 Medauroidea extradentata
GAACACATTGTTACCTATTTTGTATTCAGAGTACCTGCCATTGTAGTATAGTAAATGACCGTTTAACCATAACTGTCTCTTAGTCCTTTAACCCTAAATAACATCTAAATAAACCACAGTGTAGCTACCATCTGAGCGAAACCCCCCAAACTAATAATAACTTATGAACCACCAATATAATAACGACTTACAAGATAAACCATTGTGTAACAACATTCAGTGTGTCGTTTTTTATTTCAATGAGAGAATAGTCCTGGTCATTAGGTAAGGAGCTATGACCTCTCACAGGAAATAAGTACGTGACTGTTTTGAAGAGATGGAAACAGTGTATTAGTACAAAGTATTAGTACAGTCTGGTTTTTGTTTTGTCCACAACTACCATCACTGATTAGAATCAGATCATCTATGGCTTCCTTTCTGTCATTAACATATTTCACTAACATAGATGTAACCTCATTTCTACCCTTTCTTCCATTATATTCACGATATGTTAACATTGTAACACTGTCACTCCCCAAGTCATGAACGCCAAATGCATTGTACCACAGTTGACGTCTGTAAAATACTGAATTTCTTTTTGAATGAGGCAGTTGCAAGTTCTGCATGTAACCAAAATTCAAGCAGACAGTATTACTAGCCCGAGTTTTTTTCGGAATATGTTTTTTTTTTTGGAATGCTTCTACTTTGAACAGGTGAAGGTTTTTTTTGCCAATAGTTCCTTTTTCTCCTCATTAGTACATTCTGGATTACCTAACTCTATCTGAAGTGTGTCACAAATATAACATGTGTCAGATCGTGGAAAACCGAAGTTAATATTGAATTCATTAATAACACTCCAATATACTTTATAAGGAATATTAACCTAATTAGTCTGAACGAAAAGCTTATGCATTCTTAAGTTATCTGGCAGATATTTTTGGTCTGGGTTGTCTCTCAAAGAGTGATGACATGAACGTGCTTGGAATGAGTGAGTGTACTGCACTATCAAGTCATGAATATATTTGGGATGTTTTGTAGGTCTGTTGTCATGTTTGCCTCTTTGATCCTTCGGTGAATTCCCGGATATAAGCAAACTGTGTTGAATGTGATATACTCTACATTTCGTTATTCCATGCATACTTATGAACGCTTGACGACAAACTGGGCAGTCTTTACCACTTACATGGACCTTATATGAGAAGGCAGCGGAATGATCTTTCCTTGCCCCATCAGCTGGTTTCCGCGCACGTCGCCGTGCAATATGTCTGACAGAAATGAGTCCAGCAAGATAGGAATCCTGCTCATTTTTGCTGCTTAAACCATTAAACTGTGCGAATAGGCTTTGTTACCCTGCTTCGTTTATCTTATAAAAGCAATGGAACCTGTTACATCTGAAACAGACAAAAGAAGCAGAACAATTCAAGTTGATTGAATGTTGTTTATGCGCAAAAAATTAGTTTTGCTATACGTCATTACAATTTTTTATAATAAACTGTGAAAATAGTGCATTACATTTTACCAATGCATACACAACCTACAATATGCATGATCTATAACAATGCATATTTGCTAGTTAAGTTTATCAAGTACAGTACACTCTTACATATTTTGCCTATTTGACGTTATACGTAAAATTTTGGTTTATCAAATATAATACACTCCTACATATTTTGCTTTTTTAACGTTAAATATTGTACAAGGACAATATAGGAAACTCATAAGAAAAACACGAGACGCTTTATTTGGTTCCAGCTCCCGCCGACAGGAGCGCTGTTCCTTCTGCAGTAGCACATTTCTCTATGGATAGTTCAAGGTTTATATATTGTTACTAGCAGTCCCCTAGGCTTTACTCGCGAGTATTATTCGTAACTGGTAATGTTTACTTTAATTAAAAAATCTCTTCGTATACAAGATTGGTACTTCAGTCATCATGTGTTAGAATGTTGAACTAATTCTGCAGCAGGATAAGCAGCTATAACTGTCCACGCGAAAAGCAGTCTTAAGATTGTCCCTACCACTAACAGCGACTTCGCCTGGGCCTTATTTATAGCCCTGCCTATTTGACGTTGTGGGGTAATTACAGACACCTAAGGTAAGAGGTTAATGGAATGAAAAACATATGTTTACCCTGTGCACAACCATTGGTGACGGCGCCCTCAATAATATATTTTCAAAATATTCACTTGAACTTAAATGCCACTACAAAGTTTCAGTGGGTAAAGGTTTCGCGGAAACGTATTTGGTGCCCCAAACTTGAGATTAGCGAGATGATATATCGTCGGTTTACTGCCAAAAGTGACAAAGTCAAAATGAGACAAAATTATAAAAATGCATGGAATATGTATATGTTGTTCACGATCAATTGACCAAGTTTAAACTATATTCGTCGTTTCGTACTGTTGTGTCAGAGTATAGTAACATTCCACATTTTTGTTTATATCTACAGTTTAAGAGTGATTTTAAACAAAATAACATGCATGACTTAATCACTTTTGGCAGTATACCGACGATATGTCAGCTGATGTAGAGGAACCTAAGTGGAAAGCGAGCTGCAATTTCCCTCCTTCTAAACGACTACATGCAAATTGCACTAATTCGTTCTCCCTTGTAGTTTTTGTGTGCTAGAATTGAATGTTCGCACGCAGCTTTTAACGAAATTCGAGCCCAGAACCTCCCTTAATTTATACCTAAGTAACCAACAACTGCGTCACGTAAAGTCGAAATAATTCACGAAAATAAAATATAATTTAAAAATTTCCCGGGATCATAGGTTGCACAACACCACATATCGATAGGTTACAGCAGAGTGAAACTCCTGTAAAGGTTAATTCTCGCTGCTCGTTTCGGCTTTTCTAATCGTCTGCCTATGTTGACCAACTTAGTTTTATTCTTAATAATCACGTTATCATATAAAGGAAAAAAAACATACATATGTACATATTTTTAAATTCTTACGTAAGTATCGCTCTAACGCGAACAACACCTCGATATCGCTACTGGTAAGATAGATATCGTGGGTTGATGGAAAACAAATTTAGTGTTTTTTCACCCTTTTGGGTGACGGATTTGGCAATATTTTAGATTCACATTTTAGACATTTGTATAAGTATCCAATTGCAGTCTAAATCACATCGCTAGACCTTTCAGTCAAATCAAAATCGATCATTCACTAAAAAAAAAAAAAAAAAAAAAAAAAAAAAAAAAAAAAAAAAAAAAAAAAAAAAAAAAAAAAAAAAAAAAAAAAAAAAAAAAAAAAAAAAAAAAGAAAAGAAAAAAAAACATATCACCCCTACACAGTACTGAGAAATCGAATTTCAAAAAATCTTAGACCCATTTGCGATCATTTCTGTAATCATCATCCTGAAGCAAAAATTAATTAATATCTCGACGGGTTCGATAGATATCGAGGATTTATCTAAAACACATTAATGGTCTTTTCACCACCTAAGAAAGTAAATTTTGAAAAACCCTTTAATCACGTTTTAGAATAATTTATTGATGTCTCGCGGACATGAAAAAACACAACATTAGCCCGCTGGGTTCAAGATATATCGACGATTAATTGTAGACACTTTTCACCCCTTTTCACGTCCTTAGGTGGCGAATTTCGAAAATTCGTGAAATAATTTTTTAGGTATTTGCGAAAGCATCAATCTTAAACAAACATGACGTCACTATATAAAAATCATTGGGATCCATATACATCGATAGAGACTCGAAAACACATTTTACCCCTTTTTCAACCGTTTTAGGGCCTAATTCGGAAAATATATTTTAATGGTACTTGGGATACTTACAAAAGCATCAATTTAAAGCAAAAAGCATTTCGATATCTCGATTGCTTCTTTAGAAATGGAGGGATAATCGAAAACACATTTCACGTATTTTCACCCCTTTAATTAAAGAATTTAGAAACGTCTTGGAGTCCTGTCATAGACATTTGTATACATAGCCAATTAAAGTAAAATCATGACGATAGCCGATTGTGTTTCAAAGATATAGACGATTCATAAAAAACACATTTTGCCCCGTTTTACAGTCTGGGGGTCGAATTTTAAAAAGCCTAAAACTCCTTTTTGGATATTTACGCAAGCAATGTTTTGAAGTGAATATCAACTCTCTATCCCGAAGGGTTCGATAGCTATCGATAGTTGATTGGAAACACATTTAAGGTCTTTTCACCCCCTTAAATGTTGAATTTCGAAAATCCTTCAATTGGCTTACATGCATTTTTACGAGTGTCCTATTAAAGTAAAAATCATGATGATAGGCCGTCGGGTTCGAGCTCTATCGACGTTTCTTCGGAAACACATTTCACCCCTTTTCACCCCCATAGAGGTCGAATTTCAAAAAATCCCTTCGTAGTGCTCGCCTACGACTTATGGGGAACCCCCACAAAAATTTCACGATTCTAGGTCCAGTGGTTTGGGCTGCAGTTTGATATGTCAGTCGAGGGTTAGTCAGTCAGTCAGCTTTCATATATATATATATATATATATATATATATATATATATATATATATAAATTGAAATGTAATCGTGATTTTAGAATATTGACATACTCTATTTGATTATATTTTCATAAGTTAAAATTAAAAATATGAATAAACACTTTCTCGTACTATTGGCCTAAGAGAAATTCTGTCTGTAAATTTATTAACACCATAGAAAATAAAGACTTAAAAATGTGCATTTTGCTAGTGTTTTCAGCTCTCACTCAATGCTAAATATTGTCCTTTATGATATTTGATGTAACTGCATCCAGTAGTGTGTTTGCACATCGTTACTCTGAGATGAACTGCTGGCGAGTGTGTAAAATGTAGATGGGCGATGTAAATATTTTGAGTGCCGCCTATTTTAGATACAACTAACCTCCAATCAGCTCCTGTGGTTCTTGGGTTCACATGTTTGCCCACATGATTAATATGACTCTTGCCTGCAACTTCGAGTTTCTTCACAATACTTTCTTTTCTATCAGTCTTATCCTTGTACTTAGGCCAGTTATTGTTGTCTTCAGCATCCATTTTGCATACAAATAGCAGACATATATAAAACAATAGACCTACCAAATATATGCAGACACAAATAAATTCTTTTTATTTGTATTCTTTTCAGCTACATAGCACTAGTTAGGTTTCTCTGAGCTATTGGGCTGATTCAACAAGCTTATTCTCAGTAGTGATGTATGCTATATGATATTCTAAAAAAAATTAATCTATGTCACAAAATATATAAACGAATTGCCCATGCACAGATATCTGTAAAAAAGAGGTGTGTGCCAACTTGCAAGCTATCGTTGTTATTATTATTATTATCATCATCATCATTATCAGTGGTTCACTGGTCATTCAGTGAAACCAGAATTGCTGTGAGATATCAAATCTATAACCTAGCTTTCATATCACAGATGCTCATTAACTTACCATACCCTACTCCATATAATATTTGTTATTTCAATTTTTCATTTGTTTCAAAATTGTTCTTTGCTTATTTAGTGTTTATAACTTGTAATTATGGTCATTTAATGTTAATTTTATTTTATTCATTGTAGATGTGACGGAAGAATTATGTTTCTTTTTATGTTTTGATTATTCGAGTAAGGATAGTCACGTGGTTAATTTGTATTAGCTTCAGAGTCTGTGATAAGAAAGACTTTCGTCTATAATAGCACCCTCTAATGGGAGGTGTTTCTATGCATTCTCTGGTGTAAAGAAATTGCACTTTGAGAAATAATAATAATAAAAATAATGTTTTATGGCACACTAAATGGAGGACGTTGGTAGAAGATCTCCGTTTATAAGTACACATTTAATGTGTACTGGGAGAAATCGATTGAGTCTGTACTTCAAAAACTACATTTAATTCATTATAGAAGACCGAAGGTTCTCAACAAGAATTTCCATGGTGGCAATTGTTCTACACGATGAACTACGGTATAATGAAACCTGAACTCCTTTAATGGACAACGAATATAATAACAGTATTTGGTTTCGGTTCACTGTAAAGCTTTTTAAAGACTCTAAGTCATCAGTAATTCTCCTATTTATTGGTGTTGCCGGCACAAATCAAACGTAAAGGCTACTTCAGCGTTTACGATTTTTTAAAAATACTACACGTAATTGGTTCAAATGCGAGTGGTGGGCGCTAATTATAACAATCAAATAATACCTTAAAGCCCAAAGTTAAGCTACTCGCCTGCTCTTTGAACCACACTTGGGTCGAGCAATACATGCGCCCTTGAACTGACTATTTTTTTTACTGTAATATACAGTATTAGATTTTTAAATGCTTCTATTTGCCCAACTATGTGATTTAAGTCTCTGGCATGATAGAATGTAAGCACTCATTGAAATCTTCAATTTGCATTCCATCACAATTCTTCTTGAGGAGCTGGCATCACATATATTACAACTTGGTAACATTAAAAACCTTATTTAATAATGTCAAAGAAGGTGTGTTAAATTTTTATTCTGGAAATGAAATTTCATGTAATCACGTCGACCCTCGTATATGTTAAAACACCACTGCATTTGCCCAACAAGCATACAAAAGGACATCAATTACATGTATATCTGTGGAGTTGTGTTAATTTAAGATACTCGTTAACAGCTAGCCGGGAAATAATAACAACCAGTATTTTTTTAAAACCTACAGTAGTTTAGTTTACCGCAAGACGGAACGGAACTTAAAATAACGTAGAAAAACATTCCTCTCTCTGCTTGCAGCGCTGCTACTGGACGCGTACTGCGGACCGGTTCTGTTTTTTAGAAATTGTGGACTGGTTTTGTTTTTGTAGAGGTACCTGTATTTCAGTGCTTCATTTAGAAGAACTAGTTTGGTTTTTCAGGAAACTTATGTAACACGCATACATATATCCATCTAGCCAATGGATTAATGCAAAATCCCAATTTTCCAAAATTTTGAACTTGTCTTGTTTTCGCCAGAAACCCCTCAATTTATAATAATAAAATGGCGGATATAAGATGGCTGGCAAAACAAAACGGCATATCCATGTTGGATGTTAAAACAAAATGTAGTGGTCCAAGAAGGCTTTCAAAACCAAATGGCAGAGTCTATATGGCCGAATATGGATCACCAGTGCCTCAGCCCCTAGCTCCCTGCAGCAGAATCCCCATTTTCTAATTACTGCTACACAAAATGTTCACAGTTATACCAACAGTCGCAGAGCCTATGCCAGGTTGGATAGACAACGTATATGGTCCCATAGCAATTGCTATTGGTGTTGGCTGCGGCGTGGTTCGAGTGACAAATGCTGACCCAGGAGTTATTGTCGATGTAATTCCAGCAGACACTGTCACAAACTGTGTCGTGGCTACAGCTTTGCCTTCAAGTAAACGGTAAGTTACAATTAATGAAAGATTAAAATGTCGCGTCGGCTACACATGGACATCAGATGTGTGTGTACATGAGTTTGTGTGTCAGTGCGCGTGTGATTAGCATGTTTGTCAGTGTTGACGTATGTGAAAAATTTTACGTACTACGTCAAGCTTACAATTTGTACTATAACATGACTACCAGTGGCACTATACTACAGTAGTGTATAAGTCATACAAAATTTCACGGTTCTGGGAACAATTCGCTTTAGGTGAATGGTGTATTTCTTTTAAAGAAATTCGTTTGCCTTATGATTTATTTTCTCAGATGACGTCAAAGTTAAATGGCTTGACTTGCATATTCTTAAAATACGTAATTATGCCTGTAACAATAGAATTGTGCATAAACAATTGTTTGAAATAAATATCTACACAAGATAAAATTTGCAAAACAAAGCGGTAGTTTTATTTTATTGTTGCAGCAAGTATTGACTCATAGAAAAAGTAAAATTTTCACTTTGTGGTGTAAACGGAAAAGGTAAATTAATTTAAAATTTAAGGATTGATATGAATTAGTTAAAAATAATTTGAATACAAGTTTACAAAATAATTTAATTTACTACCAATGGTTTGAAGTAAGCAATGTAGTTTTTATCGATAGTTTTTCAAATGTATGGAACTATGTTACATTCTTTCAAAATGTAATTTGCCGAGTAGTGAATAAATTTATTGCTGTCAAACTATTATATGTTTATTAATATTGGATAAACTAATATTTTAAAAGGATATTTGCAATAATTATATTAATAATTCTTTAAATCTGTAATCTTGTCCTATATCACTGCCATAATAATTGTAGCAGATTTGTTAAGAGTAACGCTCTGCTAGGTTAATAATATAATTAGCAAATATCCTTCAGTGCAGACAAAATAACTTGTGCTTTTGAAATGTTACACGTGTTTAATTTTTACGGTACTTTCACAAAATTTACTATTATTTTATGAGATGTTCACCTGAACATGAAGTAATGGCATATTTTTGACAGCAGCAGTGACGACGCTGTCAGAATTTACAACATTGCTACTACAGATGATAATGCAAAGACATTAGAAGAGTTCGAGAAGCCAATGCAAAACTTAATTGAGAAGTTTCCTGTGTATCCTTGTATCTGGTACCCGTTTATAATCCACGTGAACAGCTGCTTAAAGTTCATGGTACTCGGTTTCTTCCTGCACTTCCTGCCCGGATGTCTACTTGATTCTTGCCTGCGTCTGATGAACAAGCCTACGATGTAAGTAGTTTGTATTTGGTTTGATTTCAGTAAATAATGATTAATACCTACTCAATTCAGACTTACTTGCATGCTGTAAATAGATCTTGTACTTTTACAAGAATCCTTGGAAAACTAGTACCAATGGAAATTCATTTTAAAACGAAAATTTCTTCATATAAAATTTACAACTTATTTGCCTGAAGTATATCAAGCTGTAGGTTTGTATTTGTAATAAAGTAAAGACACATTGGAACTAAATGTTTGTTACGATCGTATGAAAAGAAACTATTTGTATAATAAAAGTAAGAGGAATAATTTTACATGAAATAATTATAAATAAAAATATTAGCGAACGCCCGATAATTAATTTTACATACATTGTCAACTGCACCCCTAACCGTTTTCACTGTTTTAAATGAAATTTTCACAAACGTTTGGAAAGTTCACCAGAGTTTGTGCTGGGACTGTCACTTTAAATTGAATGACTTGGCCAATACAATTTAAATATTCATAGAAACTATGACGAGCACAGATTAACTTCCAGATGTTATTGAGAATCAGAAACAGGACCACAAGCATTGTATCCTGGTTCGCAGATATTTGCGACAAGAATATTGGATTTTTACATTTAATCAACATGTTATTTTACATGCCGGTTGTGTGTTACAATTTTTACATATTTAATATTTGAACATTTCTTAGTTTTTTGCAGGCAATGTACTATTTTTATCATATGAAGATAAACATTAATGGGCAACCAATTGTATGTAGCTGTATCACTTTCAACACATCGGTGATTTGGTGGACGTTGAAGTTCACTTTAGTACGGTTCTTTACAGAAACCATTTGTAACCTTACAAATAAATAATATTACAAGGAAAAAAGTAGCACATTTTCAAATGTTTGTAAAAGTTAAAGTACATTTCCAGTAAAATTTAGAAACATTATTTACAGTACACGTTTTACACATAAATTCTATGTTGTGATTTAAAGTAAAATTATATTATAAAATAACGTTTGAAGGCTCAGCATTAATGCAAGTAAACGAACAATTCTTTATTATATATATATATGTTATGATTGATTCAATATTTTAATCTTGAAACTTTCTTATCTCGTACATGCATTAAAACATTGAGTTCATTTGAAACTTAATCTTAGTCACAAATCATTCAACAAAACGTTAAATATCATAAAAGAATTTTTAAAATTTAGGACCTAGGTAGTTCACTTAAAAAAATTAACAGTTATCTGAGGCATAATGACTCGGAATGAATAATAAATGTTGTAAACCGCTTCCTCTGGCATAATTTCACATGCCAAAGCTTATTTGATGTGAGATTATTTGATGATATCAGTAACGGAACTCTTTTCATGTAGGGACAGCACAAATGTTCCGAGTGCTGCCAAGACTACGCTAAGTTGAAGATTAACTACAACGTGTCGCTGCGAAGATAATGCTTGTCGGTGTGGATGTTGAGAAGGAATTTTAGGAACCTATGCTGCTTAATATTGTCATGAGGTTCGGTCATAGTAAAATAAATAAAGTAAAAATAATATACAGAAGTGGAGACAGACCGTGTCGTTGTATTGCTAGTTATTTTACTTCTTGTTTGTACCTAAAGTGTTGACTGTAAAATGAGATGTAAACTGGGGGATGAAGTATATCTGAATTATTAAGCTTTGCAAGCGTACGAGGAGGAAAGCAAATAAACATCACAAGTAAATAAAATAAGCATTTGAATGAACCATAACGATAAGCAGTAAATATCAAATGAACTATGTAATTATTAAAACAGTACTGGGAGGTATAAACACATACAGTACGTAGCTCCTTAAGTAAAATAAAAACAAACACTTTAAAAGACAGAATTACCACCTTGTAGCCTATCTACATAAAGTACTGTATGGTAGAGCACAATAAACCTAGTGAAATAAAATAATAACTCCGCTTGGCAAACTATCTATTGCGAGGGGTACTGAAGATCGAACATAGACTAACGTCCCAATACGGGTCGCATTTCCTATCTTGTATCGCGCATGTGCTTGTCACCCATAATCATCTATAAATAAAGTAACTAAATCAAGATACATGTTCTGCAAGAAGGGGCTATCAATTAATGTTAAGGGGACTACAGTTCGACTACTTGAATTGAAAGAATGAATTCAAATAATTTGAGTTTATTACAAAATATTAAAATAAAATGTTATACAAAAAATTACATTATTGTTATTCGAAATAGATTACAATTTGGTAAAGGTATTAACTACTTGAAACTACAAATATATGTTATTATGGTTTGATGAACTGTGACCAGGTATTACATTAAGAAATGATATTACACAGTAAAGAGGTTTCTGGCATTACAAAACAATCTCGAGGTCATTTTATTACTCTTAAACATTTAATAAACGGCGATTGTACTGGCCAACAACAAATACACGCGAAAACGTATCCACGACTATTACAATAAAAACTTAACACTTAAGTTAAAAGGGGAAATAATAATTAATAATAAAATAATAACAAGAAAGAATACTTATCATTTTGATGTTCCTGTCCAGCGAAGTCTCATCCATCTCAGGGCTACGAAGTCTTCTTATCCCGTAATAAATAAACGACTACCCGAAATTAAAAATAATAGTAATAAACATAACTAACTACTCTGAACTTAACTTAAACTCCTGCCATCTGGCAGCCCGAGCCCTTAGGCTTACGTCTCGCCCATTGGGGCATCACCATGTTTGCCTAAGTCCTAATCAAAAAGCTCACGCTAAAGTCTCATGCCAAAATCGTACAAAAGAAATCCCAACGAAAAGAAGTCCACAAAAGAAGTTCGTCAAAACATGGCCGGCAGGTATTTATAACTACAGCTTGCGCCGTCGGGAACCTTCCATGGTTTACCTTCCTGGAATGGTCAGCAGCGACCATTCCAGATCGGTGCAACATCTACCCTCTCTGTCCCACAGGGCATTCACTCGTCAGCGACATTTGACGTCACGGGCCGGGGGGGGGGAACTGTCCGAGAGCGGAACGACAGAAATGTGCTGTAGTGCACATCTAGCCCATGCGTCGGCCCTACTAACAGCTGGTAATGTAGGACAGGGGAGCGGGGGAGTGTTGACAGAGGCGTGCAGTGCCCCCGGAAGGCCGCCGCACGCCGAAGGTACCAGAAGGACCCACAGCACGCGACCGCCCGGCGACACCGAAACATACATCACCACACTCCCCACCTACCTACAACCTAACACAAGGCCATCGGCCTACACACACTACCAGAACACTGCCCGCAAAGGAATCCACTAGCACTGCAGTGGCAACAAACTCTGCAGGCTACCAGGAACACTGAACTAAAAAAACTCATGAGAGACTGTCAGATAACACTCTAGATTTCCACGATCCTAAATTCAAAGCAAAGACTTCCCAAGAACTGAATACTCATTAAAATTATAATCCAAAATAACATTAACACCTATTTCGAGTATGGATGAGAAGAAAAAAAAATAATAACAATAATAATAAATGCCCGAAAATTAGCGTCGTAACAGTATACAGAGCAATTTTATAAACAAAATTGCCAATTCTAAACAAACAAAAATTAGAAATTTTGATTCTGTACTTGTTACAATACACACACACTATGTGTGTATATACATACATACATATATATATATATATATATATATATATATATATATATATACATATATATATATATATATATATATATATATATATATATATATATATATATATATATACATATATATATATATATATATATACATATATATATACATACACACACAATTTACAAGTATTACAACTCTTAATTTTTCCTGATTTAAATTATAAAGTCTGTTAGTTTTTAATATTGCTCACGAGTAGGAAGGTATGACTGAGTGTAATGTTGAAAGCATGCCGTTTCCTATAATTTTATTTATCTGCTCAAACGTAGTTATTTGTAACGATTTTCTTTTCATTTATGATTATAATGTATTCAAGTATTTTCGGTGTTTTAATTTTGTTTCTAGAGTTCATTTTTTTATTTTTAATTTTTGTTCGTTTATCTTTGTTTGAGGAGTCGGTAGAATAGTTTATGGTGGCAACGTTTGAAGTCGAACATATTGGATAAGGGTCCTGAGTTTCTTCTATATTATAGTGTTTTCGTGTGCAAGATCAGCGACATTGTCGGAGTCCTTCAACCATGGGACGGAAAAGTACCGACGCTATACGTATTCCATGAAACCTTTGTAGTATTTCGGCGTGAACAATATTTATATTGTACTTTTTTGCACTACACTTATTGCCGGAACTTTAAATTCCGCTGAACTAATTTTATGTAACTTACATAAAAAAGTTGTGGAATGATGCTTATACACAGTGGTTTAGTTTAAGGTCTAAACTCTTAGCCGGTGTTTTGAACACTGAACAGAGACATGAATCAATGTATATGAAAACTAGAAAGATTCATATTTTGCAGGATTAAATTATTGGGAGATTTCTTATAATTTCGATTAATGTAGTCAAATTAATTTGGCTACCTAGCAACGAAATTGTAAACAGTCCTGAAACAGTTTATTAGGTTACTATTTAAAATAATATTTAAAGACTTAAATTTTACTAAACATTAATACTGAAAGTTAGGATGGGTGTGCGTCTTAATCGCTGGACTACAATTATGTTCAGTTTTGGTCACATTTTACCACACTGTTAGTGTTATTAATTTTCTAAAATCATTGTGTAACAGATTTTTTGATACTACAGCTAGTTTTTATAATTTTTCGATGCATGTTTCTGTTCATTTATTGTAGACTGAATTGGTTGTTAGTAGACATAAGATGTATTTGAGGTATTTGTAAGGTATTTGTAAATATTGTTTATTCTACTTTATTCAACACATGACTCTAGTCTTCTTTGCTTAGAGATGTTGCTGTGGTATTACACATCTAAGTTCACCTTTACTTGTGACAAAAAAAATATATAATTTGACCGACAAACTTATTGGGGAGGCTTGCAAAGCAAAATAAGCACGATGTGTGTGATGTAACAATTAGGATAAAAGTGAATTTTTAGAGAGTATCGAGCACGTCAAAACTTGCTGAGAATATTATTTTTAATTCGCAACTTCGAAAGCCGCTAGAAATATAAGAAATGCATATGTGTGTTTTTTCCCTGATAATACGCCTGCCTTCCCGCTATTTAGTTGGTAAGATTCTATATTCTTTCTAAAGCATGTGTGTTTTTTTAATTCCATCGCGTGACAATTATTAGCCATGGTAATAGATAATGTTTTGATGACAATTAGCGAAGGAACATGTGTTAATAAAAATAACAGCTTGTTCAGTACAATACCTTTTGGTGAATATAATCCACAAAACAGAAAAAGATTTATCGGAGGGTCGATAGGACTGTCATCAACAATAAAGGCGAAGATATGCAACACGACTAGCACAGCTACGAAAGAGAGGTCCAGGAGTCAAGATGTCACATAGCTTTTCTTCCACAGAGGCGTTCAGTATTTAATCCACGGTGCGGTCTCCCTGACTGTCGCATGAAAAAAATTCGTCATATGATACCACTCGTCAACAGGTTTTCCTGGTGCAGCCATCCCCCCACCCACCAATACATTCCGGCGCTGTTCCACCCATATATAGCTAACCTTGATCGGTTCTCAACACCATTTGTTAAGTATCCGCCGCAATATATTGTTACCACAAATTCCTGTCGTTTAATTTCATAATTATGACAACTAAAATTGGTCAATGAAACTGTCACCATTTTACAATCAGATTTCGCAACGAGCCATGCTATGCCAGAAAATTCCAAAAAACCTCCTGAATGTAGGAAATGTCGTGTTCTGTAATGATTCACCCGACATTCTCTTCTTTCTACACTGGGGAGACAAACAAGATTGAGGCACATGCGGTGGCTATGAAGAGTTCGGCTTTCTTCATGAATCAACCAACTCTGGATGATAAACGTGCATGCATACAAGATAACTTACATGTGGTTCTCCGTGAGTAGAAGTACACATGCTACACTAAAATGTCACCAATGTTACCAGCCCATTGAAATGTCACCGGTTCGCTGCTAGTGGCCATGGATATGAATTGAATCTAGATTATAATTTTACCAGACCTAGAAGTTGCGTGAATTTATAATGACTCGCATTTGGAAGAAATTACCGTCAGTAAACTGAATGAAAGCATCTATAAAATATGCACGTCTATCGTTGGCACAGGAATGATACTGTAAATGTATTTATTTGCGACTTATTTTCACAGTGGCGAAGTTAAGGTGTAGGCCGAATCACCTTTTTTTTACACTTAACCATTATAAAGAAAATAAGTCAAAGACAACAAACAATTAAAACTCATTGAGAAACTAAAATTGAGAGAAGAAAATAAAATATAAAATTACAATAACTATGAATATTACCATCAAGAGCATAAATTACAACTGAATTCTCTTTAATTTAGACTTAATAATACATAATTGTGATTGAAATACAGAATATTATTGTTCGAACATTATTAAAACTAAAGAGGAATTAAGGAGAAACTGGAAATATTAGACTAGGCAAAAAGGAGTACAAGAACTAAAACTATAATTTAACTAATAATCCCACAGGCAAACTCTGGGAAATATTACAATATTTAATATACTGTGTACATATTGCGGGAACTGAGGTGATTACATTATTACAAACTAAAACAATATATTTTCAAGAACATATGAAGTAAGCAACAATATGAACTTATGCTAGGCATATACAATATTTAATTTACATACTCACGTATACGCATACACATAAAACACACACACATTCACACTGGATAACAAGTGTAATATCATCCACTGTTCACTTTGAAATAGTTATTAAAATGTTAGTTTGACAATTTTATAAATGATGAAACTTACATTGGAAGTCTGCTCACGTTATGCCATTTACCATCTACAAGAAGAATTCATTGAACACATTCTTGGAATAACTGCACATTCATGCGCTTACAAACCCTCAACGTGTTCAGTACAGTAAACGTGCTAACAATGAAATAATTTTAAGCAATTTCTAGTTATTCTGCTTCTATTACTACAGTTCAGACATGGTGCAAACGCCAAGAATGTGGTCGCCTCATATTCGAGTAGCCATTCTACAGTACTACTGTGACATTTCCTACACAAACAGAAATGGTCATGGGTTGCGAGACACACTCATAACTGCAAACGACCAAGGTAATATATCTACTGCACCTCCCACTGCTGATAACGTTGCTGCAGTTATGGGGAAGTTGTTGTTCGGGATGTATTTAATTTAGGAGAATGTTTTAGAAATTTTCGCGTGCTTCTCTTCGAAATGAAACACGATTGGACGGGGACACCCTAGCTACTTGATCCTGATATCACAATTACACGACGAACGCTACGCGAAGGGCGCGAAGCGAATAACAAAAGACAGTCAGCCAGTCAGCATCGAGGCGTACACGCCAACGTCACAGAGTCCTAGACGCTGATAGGCTCTATTGTGTTATTCGCGTTGCGCTCTTCGCGTGCGCTTCTGTCGCGCCATTGTGATTCCTGCTGGACTACCGCTCTACCGATGTGATTATTGAACAACGACATAACTGAAGGAAGGACAGTGAAATATCAGAACATTATCTGACTGTAAATATCGTCCAACACGATTCTCTCATGTGGAAATCTGTGGTGACCGCATATTGGGGCCGAACCCGGATCTCGTCATTGGAAGATAGCGATGTTATTACTACAACCACTATTCTGCTGCGCAAGACGTGTTGCATATCGTCATTGACATTGGGCAACAGCAGTTCTGTGACTGTCTTTGTAAAAGACGTTGGCCATTGGTGTTCTTATTTTGAAACCAGTATAAACTTGTACTCATATGCTCTATCATAGAGTCGTAAAACGTATAAGTTAGGTGAACTTGCTCAGTGCTATATGTGTAACACATTTGATGACATTATACTGATTGTCTTATGTGAAAATAAAAGCACAAATAATAGATACATTAAAAACCAATTATAATCAATATATAATCAAAATATAGAACACAAATGAGATTACTGTGTACTTTATTGATAACGAAATTTATTAAATTCGAAAGTTTATTCCCCTGTTATCTTGAATGTATGATCCAACTGATGCCATTTTAAAAAATACTATATATATATATATATATATATATATATATATATATATATATATATAGACACACAGGCTTTAAATGAAAGTATGTTACAAACTTCGTGTGGTGATTCCTTGTCGAAAATGAAGTACATTTACTTAAGACGACTTTTCGCTTAGCACACTTCGTAAGGGAGCAATACGCCCTCGAAAAACGAATTTCAAACTATTGTATTGGTACAAAATCGTAAACAACATAACATTAAATCATAATTCGCCGGATACTGTGTTCTGCTAACACTTACCCACAGTCCGTGAAAAATGTGTTTCGAATAACTTACACCTACATCAAAATAATGGGGGTGGTCACCCCCTTTTCGGCTTAGACGTTGGTGCCATCAGATGTTATGGACATGCAATGCTATAATTTGTATCAAGAGACCTCGATGAACAAAAAGGTCGTCTTGTTGTTACACTGTAAATTGAAGCATTTACAAGAAAATGGGCAAGACAGTGTTTGGGGACTGCCACGTAGGCAACGCGTACTACACAGGTGGTGTGGCTGAACGACGCGATAGTTAGTAACAAACGCGTACCCCACGCTAGTTTGTAAACCTACAACACGTCATGGGCGACGTTGTGTGAGCTACGAACAGTTACTGATAAATGGCTGGTGTACCAGAACTAATTTGTTAGTAAATGTTGCGGGGATATTGAAATGTACTGCACTCGTGTAAATATTCTGCACAGTAGTAGTACGAAACCAAATTAAGTGAACAATGTAATGTACACAAATTAGTATGCGTGTAATGTTAGAAGGGTAAACATTGGAGCGCACAATTCTACATGTGCCAGTCACTATTAAGGCTTTTCAATATCATTCCCTCCGTGATGAACAGACGGTTTTGTGTTCTGTATTCTGTAAAGAGTAAGTTGCCTGAGGCTTGGCCCTGATACATGCACACTCCCCACGTCCTCCTCCGTTTAGCATGTAATGTATGCCGGAGTACCCATTAGACTGCGACGAGGTACACTCTGACGTGCCGTGATATGTGGGCTCGTCATACTATTCACAATAACTGGGTTGCAATCAAAACCAAACGTCCGTGCGACAGTGAACACGGAAAAGTACGGACATGCTGAGCTTACCGATATCGTATTGATTTATGGTGAAGCTAAGTGCAGTGGCAGGTTAGCTGCACGAATGTATCGTGGACGATTTCCACACAGACGACACCCAGCACATAATATTTTTGCACGAATCGTCCAGCGTCTTCGAGATACAGGTACTCTCCTGCCAAATTTCCGGAACTGTGGTGTTCATGCAACAATACGGATACCACGATTTGAAGCGGAAGATCTCGCCCGAGTCGAGGATCAACCGTCAACAAGTACCCGTGTTACTGCAAATGCGGTGGATGCATCACACATGACAGTGTGGAATGTCTTGCATGAGCAGCAGTTACGTCCCTATCGCGCATGTAAGGAGCAAGCATTACTGCCACGTGACTATCAACCCAGACATGATTTGTGTGCATGGTTTTTGCAGCAGACAGCTCGTGACCCAGAGTTTCCCAGGTATGTTCTCTTTACAGACGAAGCGTCTTTCACACGTCATGGTGTGTACAATGCTTACAACAGCCATGTGTGGGCTGAAGAAAACCCACATGCCAGGGTTGTGCGATTCCACCAAGAGAGGTTTTCGGTCAACATGTGGGCGGGCACAGTCAATGATACCTTAGTAGGACCGTACATGTTACCAGCACGTCTCGATGGCTACGTGTACCTACGGTTCTTGCAATACACTCTGTCCGAGTTGCTTGAGGACGTACCGCTGCTGATACGTGACCGCATGTGGCTACAACACGATGGGGCACCACCTCACAATGCTCGTGCTGTTCGTGAGTACCTCAACCAAGTATTTCCAGGACGCTGGATAGGCAGGGGAGGACCTGTCACGTGGCCTCCTCGCTACCCTGATCTATCACCCCTGGATTTCTACCTGTGGGGACACATGCAGAGCCTTGTCTACGAGACGCCACAGAAGGTGGCCGGACATTCGAGCGCTTGTTGTGATATTCATGTAAACATGTATCACTTATGCGGCTGTGAACGTTTTAATTACAGTAAAGTATTTGCTACACTTGTTTTCAGTACCGTATAACTCGGTATATTGTGTGTTGCCTAAGTGTCAGCCCACTAAATCTACGTACTGTATTTTGGCCATTTTCTCGGACATGCTTTACTTTACAGTGTAACAACGAGACAACTCTTTTTGTTCATCGGGGTCTCTTGATACAAATTATAGCATTGCTTGTCCATAAAATCTTATGGCACCAACGTCTAAGCCGGAAAGGTGTGACCACTCCCTTTATTTTGATGACGGTGTACGTTATTCGAAAAACATTTTTCACGGACTGTCGATAAGTGTTTTCAGAACACAGTATCCGGCGAATTATGATTTAATGTTATGTTGTTTACGATTTTGAACCGATAAACTAATTTAAAATTCGTTTTTCGAGGACGTATTGCTCCCTTACGAAGTGTGCTAAGCGAAAAGTCGTCTTAAGTAACTGTACTTCATTTTCGACAAGGAATCACCACACGAAGTTTTTAACATACTTTCATTTACACCCTGTATATGTGTGATGGTCAAGTCATAGAAGATTTCCAAAATAATTTCCTCGCAAAGAACAATTGAACCCAAATTTTTCCAGCGGCAGCAATTTGTGGCCAAAAATACGAATTGTAATTCAATATTATTAAGATAGGTAGACCCTTACATGAAAAAAACTACTAAAAATATGAAAACCGGTAATCTGACATTAGCATGACATAAACAAAACACATAAAACACAAAGTGTATTATTTGGTAGGCTGTATATTATACGAGTTATAATGCGTACAGTAAAACCATGTAAGAAAATATAAAAATTTCTTATAACAAATGTAAACTCATAAATGTTATCTTACGAAGCACTACATACCTTCTAAATTTAATAAAAAACTTAAATAATTAAGTAATTTTTATGTCATGTAACCAGAAAATTTCGAAAATAGCAGAATTTTGATCATATTTTTATGACTGGGGAAAAATATACTGTTATGTATCTAACCGGGTCACGCCATGTTTGTCACTGGTGTTGGTGCCAACTATGCCTATCTACTCGCACAACACTCCCTATCTACATACCTACATAACACTCCTCCCCTTTAAAATTACACAAAGTCTTCAAATTTTTTTGGAGGCACACGCTGACGCGTAGAAACTCTCAACTGAACATTTTCCTTCTCTGAGCTGGCCGGAAACCCTCTGAATGGAGAATCTTCTAATGTAATAGATAAACCGCAGCCCTCATTGGCTGGGTTCATACCAGCCAAATGTGGCGGATGCACTGAAGATTCTCCGCCTGCTGCATTTCCTGGTTTTCTGGTGTCCTGATTTGTGACCGCCAAATTTGCCGAAGCTTCTTCTGCTGTGTTCATCTGTCCGTCACCTGCGATGTGACAGCCCCTCGTAGCTTTCTGGCTCT
>PNEQ01129771.1:0-17323 GCA_003012365.1 Medauroidea extradentata
CCCCCCCCCTCAACCAAACTCGTCGCTGGATCCGCCACTGTATTAATGAGACCTAACTTAGGCCTGTGCAAATTTTTGGAGCCAGACCAAACTTTCATGCAGGGGATGGAGATTAATCCCCCTTTTTTCTTGTATCATTAATTAAATATCGTGTAGTTACTAATTAAATATGTAGCTTTTAAAAATGTATTTTTGTTGCAAACGTTTTTGCTGATTATGCATGCATAGGGGTGGAAGGTATTTGTCGTTTAGTAATTTAAATATATACTTAAACATGTAAGTGTGTGTTTGCCACATTCAGCAAGCAAAATATCGACGTTGTTAGATTTTGAAAAAGTTCTGTCTGTATTTTGTTGGGCAGGTGGTGTAGCTATCAGATTGATGTTTTTTTACTGGTGTGCACTCGTGTTTGTGTTGTATTGACGGCTGCACAACGCCGAGCAAGTTCAAGAGTTTTGTTGAAATGAAGCCGTACTCAGCCTTTGTTGTAGTACTTTGCTTTGCAACCCAAACCGGATGCCGCTGACAAAGAGAGTTGTGGAGTCTCTCACGACATTGTCTGCACGTTGCGCTCTAGTGAGCCATGCTTCACTCTCTGCGTGCTCACTATCATTTGTACTACGCCGCTATTATTATTGGAGAATATTTATCTGGTTTAAGATTACAACGGGCTGTTTCAACGAGTCACTGAGAGGACTTATGTCCGTAAAACGGTTATGAAAGTATGCCTCCCATCGTCATGTCGACAAATAAAATTGAAATCCAAGCAATAGATAAAAACGTGATCAATTTTCTGGCATTGTTGCAGTCTCAGTATATTCTGTGACGGGAAACAAATGACAAGAAAAAGTTATTGCGAATTCGCGAGCGACTGTATAGTCGTCTCACGAGCTACAGAAACAATGTCGCATGGATTTCAGAGTGTGAATTTTTTTTAATTGCATCCGTATGATCTTTTTCTGTATATAATGGTACAAAGATATTGGACAAGTCATATATTATACTTATGCACAATAATATTTAAACTATCTTCATTTCTTGTTTGAATAAGTGTTCAGTCGCGATTGGTTGGAACGATAAACTATGCCTTGTCAACGTGAAAAAACGGGAAACAATATCTCTGTTCCCTATAAGAAAAGCTATAAATGCATGTTGAGAAGGATCAGTCTCTCTTGAGTTAATTTTTTTATAAGTATTGTAGTTTTGTAATTTCGGCTAACATGCGCCCCGAGAAATGTAGGCTATCCGAATCGTTAAAATAAATAAACGCTGGATAGATTTTAGCTTTGTAAATTACTAATTTTCTTTGCGAGACTACCTTTTCCACGTTTTTTTTTTTTTTTTTTTTTTTTTTTTTTTTTTTTTTTTTTTTTTTTTTTTTTTTTTTTTTTTTTTTTTTTTTTCCAAACGTGTTATGCAGTTTGTGCTATAATTGAGTCGACTTTAGGCCCGACGCTTTCGTCCGAAGGCTGTAACGAAGTCGCAAACATCGATGTTTGGCTGTTTGGAACCATAGTCACATAGGTTGGAATATTTAGTCGGTTAGGCTACATTGCTCTTTCGAAGATTCTTGCTGGCTGTGTCTATAAAGTTTAAAAGATAGTGAAGAGATTTTGGTCAGCGTTTACCGGCGAGGTTTCCAGCGCCGGTGAGGCGAGTATAGAGCAGCGTCGGAATGAAAAAGACCTTGGGAGGGAGGAGGGCGAATAAACCGCGAGAATACCCGCCGACCAACGGTATCGCCTAAGCTAAGACGATTCCCACTTGCAAAAATTCGAGTAGACCCTACCGGAAATCGAACCCGAATCGCCTTGGTGGGAGGTGAGTGCTCTAGCCGCAGGGCCAATCGCGGCCACTTGTTTTGACAAGTACAATTGTAAATTCTACAGCATTTCAAAAAGTGTCTTAATTTATGTTACGTGCACGGTGATGGTTTTCAGAGAAGTATCTTAATATTCGCTAAACGCTGGCAAGCATTTCTTATAGGCTACTAAAAGTTTTTTGCCTTAATAGTTTCACATTTTGTCAGATAATTTTTTACAGATACGTTCGCTTGTTAGCTATTTATTTTGGCCAATATGAGTTGGATCAAATATTGGGCCTAATAATATTGCCGCTTTCGGAATTTGACGTTACAAATTTATGACCCCATTCAAATTGTACAAAAAAAAAATGTTTGATTGTGAATTTTTAATAGCAATGAAATACGTGGGGAGGGGAGCGCGCTTGCAATAGATAATTAATGCATAAATAGTTCACCTGATGTTTCATTGCACTTGAACTGATATTCACTGTTTTGCGAGTTTCCTTACACAGAGTTACTCTTTCCTTACTGTAATCCGTTGCATGCGCCCCAGCCCCGCCGCCCCCACGTCTTTAGTGCTTACTGGGGATCCATAAGGGGACTAGTGCAAGCTATTTTATCAATGCATTTTGAGTTGCATAATATGTATTTATGTTTTATAAATATGTTTTTTATAGTTAAGCTCCCCAACACGAATTGTTTTACGGCAGCTACAATAAGGAAAGTATTAACATTAATGTAGTTGTATATATTAAGGTAATTAACGAGCTGAATACTAGTAATGTCTTGAGGTCTATGGAATCAAATTTGGAACGATTTTACCATAGAGATATTAAAATAGCTAACTTAAAATAATTTGTAAAAAAATGAAACATTTCACCCCAGAAGATCGTTTCACTCTAGACAACTGGGTCAAATAAGTATATGCCTATGGTGTGTACCTGAAGACATTAAGTAAACGTTTTATTTTCATTGTCTTCCTCATTGATTATGATATAAAACCGTATTCTGTAGGAGGCGTTCCGAAAATGTTCGTGAACTTACTCATTACAAATGCTTTCTGACTGCAATTGCAACTATACCAGTTTTATTGCGAGGACATACAACTTCAAGCAAGTAACCAGAGAGGCCACACTACCAGGCACCATGTGCAGTTTAATTTTATTATTATATTTTTTACATTTACCAGTAGTGAGAGAAGTTGTCGGGAGGAAGTTGAGTGATTTGCGCAGAGAGGCGATTAGGCAAGAGGTGAACGAGTAAGATTCGACCTTAGAGCCCACGGCCGACCGCGGTCGTTGTAGTCCAATAGCACGCTATATGAGATCCATAACAGTATGTTATTGCCAAGGGACTGGGCTACAGACCCCAGGAGGTATTATTCTGCCGTGCCTTCAGTATACTGATCGTCAATGCCCTAAAAATATATTTTTTTAAAGCCATTTTAACTATTTTTCTCTCTTACGACATACATTAAAACTAAAGTAAAAAGTGGCGTCCACAGTTAATAGTTTTTTACCTTTCCTGAAAATAAACCATGTTCTCAGAACAGTTGCAACGTGCATGTGCGTATATGCGCGAACTTAGGGTGGCCACAAACCTGGAAAATCTGGTAAAAAGGGAAAAGTCAAGGAATTTGAAAGTGGTCAGGGAAAACAAGAAATTGTCAGGGAATTTTGCGAAATGTCAGAAAAAAGTTTATTACGTAGACCTACATTGACGGAATATAATACTGGATATTTTGTGTCAATAGCATAGTTAAGTCTTGGGATTGTTTAATAACTGATGGTACAAGAGTATGGTTAAACATTTTTACTTTCCGTAATTAAACAAATATCGTGCTATACTGAGTTTTTTTAATGCTTGGATATGTCTGCAACATTCAGGGGTACACATCATTACCGTTTACTTCAGCGTCAATACTGGCAGTATGTATAACGAACGAATACAGAAGAGGGTGCTATGTGATTAGGAATGTTAGCAAAGGTTAGATTGTGAAATATTTCATAGGACAGATTAATTATAAGCGTACATGCATTTCGCACCACCAAGGAATTTTTTGTTAGTCACGGAAAACCTGGAAAGGTCTGGAAATTTTATTTCCAGTTCTCTGAGGCCACGGTGTATTTACAGAAAACATCTTTAGGGCTAGGAATATTTCGCGAGTTCAACAACCAACATGCTAGAATCCATTATCCTGTGTAAACCGAAGCCCTACTATTTGTCCATTACCTGCTACTCATTCAGACAACAGACAATGAACGTATAGACGGGGCTTGAGTATGCATAGGACATTGGATTCTAGCATGCAGGTCATTGAACTCGCGAATATTTCCTAGCCCTAAACATCTTGCTAGAGACTTTTTTTACCTTAAATTATCTCTACCGGAGCGTGGGTAGCGTGGAAAGGAAGCAGCTTTGGGAACAGAGCCCAGACACGTCACACTGTCGTTGCGCGCCTCATAGACAATTCTTCAGGTTGGCCGAGCGCGGTTCCCACGACTGCTGCCAGCTGGACCGCGTTCATCTCCCGCAGCCATACACGTTGTTGCGACGAATTACCGACTACTTTAATTTCACACCGGTACGCTTACAGAAATGAAAGTGTATGTGTGGGGACTGGGGGAGAAATATGTTTTCAACTTTTTTTTGCTCACCGTCTTCAGGGTATTGAAAAAAAATAACGTAAAGGATCTGTAGAGACGCTTATGGAAATTCATGAGGGCAGTGCCGTTCGACCTAAATTTCAAGTTTTTGGCGTTTGAAAATTTACCCCAGATAAGTTTACCCGTGTTCGTAATTTCAACTGATGGCCTCTCGTGTAAATAATGCACTGTGGATGTAGCATTTCGCAGAATATTTATTATGTAGACAGTATTAGGGTTTTTTATTCCCTTCATTTTAAAACCTTGAATAGCCTTGCAGATGGCTATCAAGTCCTGGTAATCGACAAAACCTGGTCACGTGATACCCCAGTGAGTGAATTTTCATAAGCGCCTTATGAGATGTGGCACCATGTGCGCTGCAATGAAGAAAAAAGTCGGCGGTGGTATATTACGTAGGTTCGACAGATACGCTAATGAGAGCCACAGTTAATATGTTTTCCGTATCTTTTTCTCGCCACAGGTCTCTGGTGAAGGCAAAGCCAAGCCATTCACACTCGACGGGTTGTATACCTAGGTCGTTCGCGATAAAGTAAGCACCAAAGATTTAACCTTTGAAAAATATCACTAGTCGTTGCCCTACTACTTATATGGTTGACAGCGAATTAGCGCACGTAGTTCCGTGTATTTTTCTATTTAAATGTGATTATACTAAAATAAAATAAACTGAATTCGACATATTTCTTTTTATGTAATAAATAATAAAAATTTTCTTGTAAAACTATATAGGTTCTTACTGACTGCGTAATTTGTTTTACACCCGCAAACTTTAAGTGACGTGTCCAGAGAGGTTAGACATTTCCCGCCGTTAGCCGTCACGTGCGAAAATATATGAATTGGCTGGAAATAGAAATTAAGCAGTGCTTTTTTTAAGTGCTCACTTTATCCTGAACCACCTATAATGACATAGTGTTCGTTCAACTATCACAATGTGTTAAGAAGCCTGTGTGTCTGTCCCATGAACCTTGTTGTAGTGTGTCACATTTAATATTTTCTATGGAAACCTCTAATCTTATTCCTAATACGTTTACCTACGAAAATTACACGCGCTTGAAACAATGCTTCTATAATATATTTTAAAAATGCAGCATGCTTATTGGAAACATGATTTTGGACCCCTCAAATTTTCTAAGAACGGCTTTTTAGACTGCTGTAACTACTAAATTACCGTTTGGATGCGTAAAATACTGCACTAGAATCATGCGTAGGACTTTATTACAAACTTTCCACAAATAAAATTGTAGGGTAAAGGAGCAAGTCGAAAGCACAGTAGGCCAGTATGGCGCGCCGCGAATAGAGCCGAAGTTTATACTGTCGAGTGTGACAGACTGAACCTTATCGCTCCCAGCTCCCATGCCTCCGCGGTTCAAACACAAAAACTTCCATCCGTTGTATAGGTCTCTTCCGGCCATGCTTTCTTGTTTCTACATGTGTAGCGGTATTAAATTTTTACGCCTAAAAGAGAGCAGAGATATCAGAAGTCTGTTAGGCAGTTTTTTTTTAAATCGTCTTCTCCATGTTGGCTAATTTTTTCATGGCATGGGTTTAGCTAATTATGTAATCAGCAAAATTGTGGTTAGTTGACTTGTTAGTCGAAACCGTATGATTTCTTGTTTTGAAAAAATTAGTTAGGCTATCACGGCAAAAGCTATTTTAAACAAAACTGCCAAATGAGTTTATCTGCTCTTGTTTAAGCTTTGAACATTTAACTATCACAATAATAGTGGGAACAAGAGAGCATGGTCTAAGTTTGTAATAATCACGCCTCTGAGCCTGAGATGAAGAAGAAACCTCACCACTGACAAGTAGAAACCTGAACAATTCGCGTTTTCTTTTAAGCGCAAGCTATAATTCCAGCAACTATAGGGTCTGTATCACTTCACAATTGCCCGTTGACTTTCTCGACACTTCCTGGAAGCATCTTAGCCATAATAATACTGTAACTATACACAGGCACATTTGACTGTGTCAGCGAGTAGCTAATAACAGCTGCTATCACATCCAGTACTCAAATGTTCTTGGAGGCTAGCCTACAGGTCAATGAACCCGCGAATTTTTCCCGTCTCTACAGGTTGTCCACGTTGTAAAGTTAGCACTTTTGAAGCTGTGGGTGATTTTCCCGTTCAACCAATTTATATTCTTCCTCCAAGTGATAATTAATTATTTTGAGCGTTTTAGAAGTGCTCGGTTTGCACCCACCCACCACCACGGGTCCAATCATTAGACATATTCAAAATTCGCGTTATCATTTGGTAGCAGACTAAACCACACTTTCCTATGCATAACAGAGCATTTAGAGATGATGGTATATCGCGAAAATGTTTTGTGCCAACATGCCCTTGAAAACGCTGTAGTTTCTTGCAACAACATAGCTGCCTGCCGACCAATAACACGCATCAACTATTATAATATCAAGAGTATTATTGGCTCAGTCAAATTGAGTAACAGCTCCACGTACAAACGAAAACCAGTAATCTATTGGTAAGCTGAATATGCTTTGAAATCCAGCAGACAGTCAAGTTTTCCCGCGATAAACCATCATCTCTAAGCATAATCTGTAATTCAATTGGCCACGAACTTTTATGTGTTGTCATTTACGTATGTTACGTCTTTACAAAGATTGGCCTCTCCGCGGCACGTCACGACAGAACCGTCCAGCGGGAGACGTCGAACAGTCCTATAGTCTCTTGGAGTCTAGTCAGCTGTCAGAAAATAACGCAAATTTTGCATGTCTCTACCAATCATGATACCTTCCTAAATAGTTGCAGTTCGGTTCTACTATCTGAGATGACAGAAGTCGCTTATCTTACCACGTCAATCCCTTTTAAAAATTAAGAAAATGCTGATTACGATTAATTTAATCTATGACATGTTCAGGAATTCTGGAAAACAAAGAGGGAATCAATAAAAAGTAATGGTGTCCCAGGAGGCTAGCCGTAAGACAAGAACTTGGCGGCTGAGCCCAGTATCACGCATACAATGCGCGAGGGAACGGTTTCTCGCGAAGCCTGTTGGGAGGGAATTGTTTCCGCGGGCCGAGAGAACAATCGCGGCGAGGACGCGCTGAATAATACAGTCGGTGGGGAGCGCAGCTGGCGGCCACCGAACCACAAAGGCGCGGCTCTTCGCCCCATTGTCGCCGTGCTATGGCGGCGTCCCCCTGGAGGCACCTGGCGGCCGCGTCGCTATTCTCTCTCGTGTGTTCGGGTGTACCGTTTGACCCGGCCCGGTGGCGTGTTGTGGAGAAGTTGCGTGGCGTGCAGGTGTCTACACCCTGATTAGAGATAATACGGATTAGCATGAATATTGTCTGCTACGTATTATCTTATACAGTGTGCGGCTACGGTTGGCGCACTCGCCTCCCACTAAGGCGATCCGGGTTCGATTCCCGGCGGGGTCTGTCCCTGGGTTTTCGCATGTGTGAAACGTGCCGGACGATGCCGCTGGTCGGCGGGTTTTCTCGGAGGCCTCCCGTTTCCCCCGACCTTTCATTCCGGCGCTGATCCATACCCACGTCACCCGTCACCAGCGTTCGGGATAAAGTGAGCACTAAAAATTTAACCTTTGAAAAATATCACTAGCCGTTACTGCATATAATTTAACATTTTCAACTTACTAGTTACTTGGTTGGCAACAAAATTACGCAATATAGCCCCGTGTGTTCAAATATAATAATACTGAAACAAAATCAGTTGAAATCGACATATTTTTGTTTTATATAATCAATAAACTGCTTTTTTTTTTGTCCAAGTATATAGATTCCTACCGACTGCACAGTTTATCTTGCACGCGCAAACATCAAGTGCCGTGTCCATAACGGTTAGAAATTTCCCGTCGTTAGCCGTTACGCGTGAAAAGATACGAAGTGATTTTTTGTGTGCTCACTTATCCCGAAACACCTATGGGTGTTAAGTACTTAACAAAATCTCTCTCTCCCTCCCCCCCCCCCCCAAATTCAGTGTAGCGTCTTGCGCCTTGTATGACTGGCCGACGGGTATATGTCATGGTTTAGATGAATGACAGACGTTCAGTGTTAATGCATGAGAATTAGCATAGGCCAAGTGAAATAGGGACTCCCCAGTAACGAAAGGTTAGAATCAGAAGTGAATACATTACATTGAAGCCTTGCAAAGAGTCAAGTTTTCCCGCGATGAAACACCATCCTGAATCATGTAGTACAGTTTCCGGTGCTCACAGGTGAATCCAATTGACAACCACGTAGCCGATGTGGAAGGCGATTTGTATCTACCGCATCCTTGGACCAGTGGCGAAGCGTGGCAGTGTTCTTAAGCAAGCGATGTAAGATCCTACTATAGTCTGTTCACTTCAAACTGAGCATTCCCCAGCACTTTTAATATCCAAAAACTGTATTTTATTTCGGACAAATTTGTTAAGTTATGAGATTGAGGGGAATGTTTGCACTGGTTTTCTGTTCCAAGTATGTTTACAGGTCAAAAATATTAAAGATGATTGCAAAATGGCTGAAAGAAAAATGTAAGCAGTGTTCACTTTATCGTGAACGGTCTATATACAGAATGTTAATAAATTCAATGTCCAAAGTAATAGGGGAAGATGGAGACAAATACAAATATATTTCGCCAGATAACTGTGTGTCAGAAATAAATAGTTTAATAGTAGGCCTAATAAGTAGCCTATTCAGGGGTATTGGGTGTGATTGAGATGACACCAATGGTAATTGTATACAGTACTTTATTTTTTTGATCAATGTTACAATAAGTGTTCAAAATGAGTACCATCAACATCAGCATATAGCCGGTATCGACGTATCGTGTTCGCTGGGAGATGCGTGGTGTACGTTGTGTGTGTGTTGGTGTGTGTGTGGCTGCCGCAAGAATCCTTCGTGCAAATAATTCCTCCTCCGAGTTGACACGGCTAGAATACACTTCATATTTAATGTAGCCTCTGCTCATTATGATTTTTATTTCACACACACAGACAAACGTTAAGGGGTGCTCCTTGTGAAAAAATAAGGTAGAGTTTATAAAATAAAATGACTTACAGTCTTACGAAAATACCAAAGGAGGTATCCAACCTTGAAAATAAAAAGTATACATTTTATTTGTTCAAAATATCGGAAACCACTTAAATATAATCTACTTGCAAAGAAACTATTCTGAAATCAACCAATTATGTTAATCGTCGGTGTTACATTCGTTGTGTTGTCTTGCCTAAACCATTTTTGTCGCAGTCTTAATTTGTGTTGTCTTCCTTCTCTTTGAACCTTGTTTGGTCCTTGACTGCTTTTTTCTTTCTCTTTTTTTTTTTTTTTTGTTTCCATTATATACAGACTATATCCCTATTTCGGAATTATCTTTGTGTTTGTTGGCTGTTGTAATTACTAGCTTTCTTGACTGGATTCTTCGTCTTTTGTTGCTTAGTTTCTCGTGCCTGGTCCTTGTATGTAACTGTGGGTTTAATACGACTCAGCAATATTCGCTAACAATTGCATATATAAAACAAAACACTTCAGTTTGCCATAAATTTGACTCATAACCATAAATTAAGTATACTGCTAACTTTCTATGGACACAGTACAGTCGCAAACATTCTTTTACCGTTTTTCCTTGTAAACGGTGCATTCTAGACATTTTAAAAAGAGGATATATGTTTGTTGATTTAGAACTCTTCTTCAAAAAGATAACAAACAATGCTCACAAAAACTTATGGCAAAAAAGTTGTAAGAAATAAGAGGATGGCTACTCCTGTTATTTTCATGAGAAATAGTAACGCTTACAGATAATCAACTCCAGAGAGTTCAGCTTGCTGGAATTAAACTTTCGTGGATTGATAATCAAAATGGAATGAAAAGTGTATTGACATTTCCTTTTATCTCTCTTCTTGCCCCTTCAGCTCATTCCCCCACTTCAATTTCCTGATGTAGTTTGTGGTGTGAACGCTCTCTCGTACCGAACGGAAGAGGTGGGGCAGTTTGAAGTTGTAATTTCCTCCTTTTGCAATCATATTATGGTGGAGTGTAGCTGCGGGGTTGAACATCAATGTAAGTAATGAGATTGAGGGTTGACGTCAGTCAACTATCTGTTCGTTTTAATAAAGATCTATGTCAAATAAAACCATTTATTTTATCAGTGAGAATCACTTAACGATATTATGATGAGTGAGAGATTTTTGTCAGCGCTTAACATCGTGGTATTAAGTGCTGGTGAGGGGAGGGGGGTTAAAATGAGGTAAGTATGAAGCAGCGCCGGAATGAAAGGGCGGAGGAAACGGGAGATGAACGAGAAAAATCCGCCGACCAACGTCTGGCACGATTCCCACATGCGAGGATCCGGGGACCGACCCCACCGGGAGTCGAACCTGGATCGCCTTGGTGGGAGACGAATGTTCTGACCATTCGGTCACCGCGGCCGCATGATATTACAGTGTTGCATCGTCATTATTGCTAATTGATGCTGTCACATTTGTAGGAACTTTTATATTCGCTGGCATTTTAGCAATATTTGAAGCATTGTTGTAATAGTTGAAAGTTTCAAGTCTCTATAACATCGGAAAGTTAGATTAACGTGGTATATGTATGGGTGTGTTTACATATGTGTGCACATATATATATATATATATATATATATATATATATATATATATATATATATATATATAATTTTTCTCTTATATTGCATTGTCAGCCAGTTCTGATTTGTGTTTAAACTTTTAGGTCACTAGCTCATCGGGAAGTTAATTAAAAATCTGTTGTTGAATATTTTTTACGGAACAGATAAGAAAGAGAGTAATATAACCTTATGTACACAGCGACGTGTACTCTTACTTAGCCGAAGGTAAAACTAGTGCTATATCCATTATATCCGGTTGGTTGGTTGTCAGCTAAGATTTTGTAGAAAAATTATGTTTACGTTGAATAAGTTTATTCATTTTGTTTGGGTTCACAATTGAGGGGCTTAGAACAATGGTAGTGTACGCCGCTTTTATTAAAGAGGTGCTTTTTTTTTTTTTTTCATATATTAAACATGTTTTAAAAGAAAGTTCGGTTACAATTATTATATTTTTTACTCAATTTTCGAAGTAAAATTCAAGTACTAAACTAGGTCGCTGTATTTAATATGTACAAACAATTAATAGTTTTTATGAAAATTACTTAACGCGGTGTACGCTATCGTTCTAAGTACCTCAGCTGTAATTTGTTAGGCTTATGCGAACTCCCAATACAACTGTGACTTCTGTAGACTAGTTTAGTAGTGGTGAAGTTTTAAATTTTCACACCTGTAACGGAATAATTTTTGTTGGCATTTTCATAGACTTGTTCATAAACAACTTCCAACTTGAGACGATTCAATTGGCCTTTGGACATAAATTGAGATTAACAAAACTAATCCAAGTCTCTACATAGGAGAACTAAACAAAGTAGACCTACTCCCATACAACTTTTTGTCAACTCTATGATAGTAAGCAAATATTTCGTCACAGTGACGCATTACTAGAGACTGGAAAAGTTCACGTGTTCACTGACATGTAGGCTAGCCTCCAAACATCTATATATTCAAGCAGACATTATCCGCTCATTGGCTGGTCTATGACGTAGTGATATGGGCCTGCATTTAGTTGCTTATGTACTATTGGCTAAGCTACTTCCAGGAAGTGTCAAATAAGTCACGGGACAGTTGCTAAAGTGGCACGAACTTACAGTTGCTGAGTTATAGCTTGGGGCCAAAAGAAAACACGAATTGTTCAGGTCTCTACGCGTTACGTATGGAAGAGACTGTGGGACGTTGCCGCGTGAGTGTTATTCCAATACCCTGACGTAGTCTACAAAAAGGAAACACATTTCAAAGGTTTTGTAGACATTTGCAGACCAATCCAATGCGACTATTACAAACTCAGTTTCCGAGTCATTTAACATAGTTAAAACGACTTATATCGCGTCATCTAGTTCGCAGATTGATCCAAAATTACTCTACAACAGTGGCGGATACAAGGGGGGGGGGGATTGGGAAAATCCTCCCTCCCCTCCCAAGAGTCCAACCTTGTTTTTAAAATGTTATACTTTTTATTCAAACTATTGAAAATGCAGTAGGTGTTATGAACTTTGCAATGTATTCTAAGAAACTGACTGTAAACTCTTCAAAAATGTTCCAATTTGTGTCTGTTGTGTGTTAAACATTAACGTTCAAAGTCTTCTCAAAGTTCACCATTTTGCGTCTTAAAATCAAAATTTTTCCGGGGGAGAACCTCCGGGACCCCCAGCTTTAAATCGACCAACCGGTGCTAGCATAAATATATCCCCCCTCCCTTCAATACCATTCTGGATCCGCCCCTGCAATACAATGATCTTTGCTTCCTGATTTTCCGACAGTAAAAGTACAGGGGCACGCAAACGTCCTGTAGTGACAGCGAAACGACGAATACACACCCTTGGCGCGCACGGACAGCGAGGCACTAGATGCATGCCTCAGGGTCGCACTTGTTTCTGAACATCCAACGCTTAAAAGGTTCCCCGTGGTGAGGCGCCCATATGTGTATGTTGCACCGGAATCACAAATACAAAGTTTCGGCGTAAGAAATAGCACATCAGAAAATATTACCGAGGATTGACTTATTTTAATACTTTTTTTTTTTTTTGCAAACGCATCGATTTCGATTAATTATTGTATATATTTATGTATCACGCCCTCTTAGGTGCATTGTTGTTATGGAAAACCAGTGGTTGATTTAGAAACATATTGGGGGTGGGGTTGGGGGACGGCCTTAATGTGTGTTTAGGACCTATGGATTGTAAAAAATACCAGCCATCTCAAAAAGTGTGGTTGTTTACTGTTACAGAACATTAAAAATAACATACATACAAGTAGGACACATTAATTAAATGTACTTGAATCATCATAAAACAAAGCTCAGATTTCATTGAGGTAACTGGACTTACTTTGGCTACATAATGTTCAACGCGATTTTGGAATGGGGAGGTCTTCAGCGCGGAATCCCTTCCCCCCTTGGTGTCTGGTAGCAGCAACTGCATTTACAAGGCATTTGTGAGGATTTTGGAAGTTCACGAACATTTTCATTAACATATCGCCTGCTACACAACACACGTTTTGTGTTTTATCGTAATTAATGAGACTCAAGAGAATTAAAACAGAAGCTTTACTTACGGAAGGTCTACTTATATCACTAATTCCACCTGTCAGTAGTTACTTACATTGAAACATTGTTCTTAACGAGATTTTAAATTTTTGGTGCAAAATTATTGTATATTTATTTTCCTATGTAGGGACAGGAAAATTTCGTGAATTCAATGACCTGCGTGTTAGACTCTGTGTTCTATACGTACTCAAGCCTCGTCTATTTATCCATTGTCAGTTGTTCCACTGAGTAGCAGCTAGTGGACAAATGGTCGGGGCTTGAGTATGCGCAGGACAGTGGAGTCTAACATGCAGGTCATTGAATTGGCGAAATTTTCTTGTCCCTGGCTATATCCAAGGTTGATTACATATGCCTAGAGACACTGGAAAATCGCGAAAATGTTTAGCATAGTCTCCAATAAACTATAGTATATTAACCGTGACACGTGTGAACAGTTTTGGGGCGAATCACACACGCTGTGTATCCTAGCTGTACAGTTATAATTGGGTTTGTTGAAGAAAGAAACAATGCTTCAAATAAACATAGCCAATACAGATACTAAACATTCAGTATTATACACATCATATTGGAGCCTAGCAAATAGTAAACTTTTCCCGCGATTTTCCAGTGTCTGTACATATGCCTCAAGATGTTACTAATATCTAGCACCTTAATTGTCATGATAATCACATTAATTTTAATACTTTTCTGTTTGTAGTTGCCGTAATATTATGTTCTATGAAGCCTAATAAAAAAATAATAATTTCTACAAATCCAAAAACAACATTATAATTACATCTTTAAATATGTTGATAAATTAATGTGTACTGTATCACTGCTTTAAAAATAAAATAAGTTGCATACATAAATTCTCTTAACGCAATGGTCCCTTTTATGCTGTTTTACAGAATATAATTTTTAATTTCTAAATGGGATCATTTATTGTAAAGCCGACGCATAAGTTTGTTGATAAATGTTTTTAACATTAATGCATAACTTTTCTTAACCAAAAATATTTATAATTTAGGCTAGTTACCAACTCAAATACAGTTTAATAGTAGCCACAATTGTATTAAAGTTTTTGTTTTAAAAAATTAGGCTAAAAACAGTTTTCAGCAAATCTATGCGGCGAATATAAAAAATTATGTCCTCCGCTGCAGTTTGTACTCTAGTATAAGAAGTTACATTGCACTGAAGGCTCCACCTACGACGAAGCCCAGATATTGCGCGGGATTCAATGGAGTCATGTTGACGCCCGTGTCACATTAATGCAAAGTGGCGGCTGCAACAGGGAGTGGCACGTGTTGTTTGCAGTCCGAAGGCCGCTGTCGCGTCAACACAGCCCCGCCAGCGACGCGATAGCGCCGGGGCGCGTCGGCAAACAACGGCCACATTCGTGCCGCTATCTCGTCGCGACGAAGGCGGGTCAGGTGTACCGTCGAGGGCGCTTCCCGCGGCGCAGGGCACGTCGGTGCGCGAAAATGCTCGGTATCTCCGGGTGTTGCCCTCGCGGTGCGGTTCCTTCGTTTCGGCCGGGTTTATGTATCTTCCTTAAACAAATGATTTAGCCTTTAAAAGCCGGGCCGTTTATCGTACTGCTATTATTCATCTGTCGTGACGTTCCCACCTGCGCTTGAAATGTGTTGCAGCGAGTTGTTATTATTAAGGGGCCTCCCTAGATAGGCTGCGTTTATGTGTGTGTGTGTGTGAGGCAGGAGCGCTAAGAGTGCCACTGACCGATGTATGTGCATTGTCGCCTCTCGTCTCAAGTCTCTCAGCTGGCGTGCAGATATTTACTATTATACTATTTCCTATGGGACTTTAAGCGGTGACCACATTATTTTATTTGCAGGCAGCATAGTTCAAAGTATAGCGCTTAATTTTATTGTCGTGTTTTTCGAAATCTTTTGTTATTTTTCTAGAGACGGCAATATGGAAACCCCATTCTTGGGCATTTTGAGGGGCCCGAAAATGATGTTTCTAATTAACATGACGAATTTTTAAAACTATAGTGACATAGTTTGAAGTGTGTTCTTTTCGTGTTTATATACTGCATATATATATATATATATATATATATATATATATATATATATATATATATATATATATATATAATTTGCGTTAAATAGTTTCGTCAAAATAAAAAAATAAAAATAGCCGTAACTCTCTCTCGCTGCAACGCGTTTGAAGCGCAGGTAGGAGGCGCCTTAAGGATGATTATTTATCACGGGAAATGTTGACTAGTTGCTAGGCTTCACTGATAATGTCTTCATTTGTAACGCTTTTCTTTCGTTATAGGCGGTTCGAGATAAAGTGAGCACTCAAAAAAGCCCTGCTGAAGTTCTATTTTCAGTCAATTCGTATCTTTCCGCGCGTAACGGCTAACGACGGGACATGTCTAACCTCTCTGGACACGTCACTTTATGTTTGCGCGTGTACGATAAATTGTGCCGTCAGTATGAATCGATACATTCTGATAAAAAAATGTTTGTAATAAAGTACAATTATGTCGATTTTGGTTGATTGTGTTTCAGTATTGACGTATTGTATTTAAATAGGAAAATAAATGATACCATATCGCGTAATTTCGCTGCCAACCATATAAACAGTAAGGCAACTACAGTTTATATGTTGAATTATATGCAGTAACGGCTAGTGAAATTTTTCGAAGGTTTGATTTTTAGTGCTTAGCTCACTTTATCTCGAACGACGTTTAAATCCCTATTTGATCGGCCCAATGTTAAATCTGGTGCGCTGCGACTGAACGTCTGTGTACAGCTATCGTGCCATATGACCATCGTCCAATCATACAAGACGCAAAAGGGCGCTACACTGAGTTGGAGAATACGCTGACAGAAAAGATTCTCGCTATTTTCCACCAACTCTAGTGATGGTTTCTTTCTTGATGAAACTATTTACCGCGCGTTATGCCTACACTTGTGTGTCTACGAAAATTCAGCGCTCGTATGCTATTAGAAATAAGATTTTAGGGCTCCTCAAAATACCTTAACATGGTTTTTCAGACTGCCGTATCTTGGAAAACACCAGCCTGATTTGTACAGTTAAACGAAGGAACTCAATTCCCGTATGAAAAAGAAACATAGTAAAACACGGCAAGCCAATTGAGTGGCTGGCGCGTAGAGGTAATACTGCTTTATGTACGCCGATCAGCAGCGTCCTTACAGCCGCATCGATGTTATGCCTCATACACACAAACGCAGCCTATCTAGGGAGTTACCTTAAAATCTTGTATTTATTACTCATTGTGCTGAAGTTTTCTTAATCCCATCTTGGTTCAAGATTTTTAGCAAGATTGATCCGAAAACGTGATGAGGCTTAGTTAGCTACTTGCTTTGACATGGTATACATCTGATTAAGTAAGGAATAACTGTGCAATACTTAAGATGATATAAATTTTAAGATAATAACTACCCCTCGATTTGTAATGCCACATTAACTATATACAAAAGTACACACTGAATTGCGAACTATATAACTCCTACCTGCCACTGCTTGGAGTCCTGTAGCATATAGTTCATTTAGCGAAACTCTTCAGACCAGCACCTTGCACGTAGGAGCAATGGAGCACTAGGCGCGTACGTAAAATTCGCCCTTATAACTCCAACTTTTTTTGTACCTGAGACGGTCTAAACTGCTTAAGGTAGGCGGACCCCTTAAAAACTCGCGGATTTTCTCATTCGTGAAAAACACTATCTCGTCGCCCCCTTAATTCCCCTGCCTTCTG
>PNEQ01129772.1:0-17323 GCA_003012365.1 Medauroidea extradentata
CCGACCGACCGTACCTGCCATACCCCTTTTACCAGCCCGACCGACCGACCATTACTTCTTACGGCTGAACTTATTTCTGTGAACTCTTTCGTCCAACACGATTCCCAGATACGAAATTCCGGAGACCGACTCTACAGAACCTGAATTGACTTGATGGGGAGGTGAGCGTCCTAACAACTGCTATTTTTCTGCCATCTCGCTGGAGCCACACACGCTCTTGTTCTTAGAACTAATTCCTAGCTGTCGACTTGGCACAAACTGTATTTTATTTACACATAGCATATGCTGGTAAGATGATGACAATACTGTTTCCCTTTGCAGTCTATCAGCAACAATATAGACTGAGTTTTCTTGCTCATACGTCATTCGGTTTGCTGGGAACTGTAAACATGGAATATTTTCATCCAGCATATCATTTCGTCATTGTGACACATTGTGTAATATTGCAACACTTTACAGAAATATGTGATGGTACCTACCACATCCTTCATATTAGCGAACCACTAATCCACAATCCATATTGTCAAATAATTTACTGTATTACTTATGGACACTACAGTCTTCCACATGTGGCAAGAAACAGTTATTCTGCTCCGAGGATGATGTAATGAGATAATTCAAGTGTCTAAGACAAGCAGATACAGATAACAGGGCCGTACCAACAGGATGGGACGAGAGGGGCGCCCCCGCCCCGTACGTAAACCTGTGGAGGCGAATTATATCTCTCGCCCCCTCAGTTTTCTCACAATTGCATTAAATATATAGTTTCCCACAAATATCAATTTTGGTAGAAACAAAACAACTGTTGATAAATTGAAGCAACTCATGACCATTGTTTATGTGCAAATTTTCAAAATGATGCCTGTGTAGAAGGAAGCGAGCGGAGCAAACAATGCTTCTATTTTTCCTGGAACTGGTCCGTCTCACCACTGAACCCCTTGTCACAGCGAAATAAAAGAGTAACCGGAGAAGGGGTGAGGACTTCCCCTCTGTGCCCATCCCTATAGTTGAGCGGAGGAACGATATTGTTGTAGTCCTTAGTCTCAGTGCGTTTTGTGGTGCGGCGGTGCCTGCTGTAAGTGGTTACATGAAGATTTATGCTGAAGACTTTACTGAAGTGGCAGGTACTCAATTTTACATAGTATATTAAATTATTTTAGCCTGCTGCCCGCGTATGTGATCAGGGTGTCTAGTATACCTGGATTGCAAAATTTCTGGTTTACACGAATTTTGTTTTTACATTCTTCAGTTTCTGCTTCAAAGAGAAACGCTGTAATGATGCCGGCCGGCGGTGCCATGGATGTGTAATTTTTGTTGCGTCTCACATGCTACTTAAGGCCAAATGTCTCAAGTTTAAATGCCACCACCACGAGGCAGCACCAAAATTAACAAATTTATCTACAGAAATAACTCGGCAACCCATGAACGGATTTTAATGCGGGGAAACGGCATTTTACATCGTAATACCATACTAATTTAGGTAATTAGTTCGAATGCCATTAAAATTATCCGATATAAAAATGTTTTAAAAATAATGTCTAAAATGCAATGTTTTTTTTTTTTTTTTTAAGTCGCCTTACAGGAACATGGCTATGAGTTAGACGAATTTAACGCAATTAACAGATTTTATCTAGGTCAAATACTTTTGTCGGAAACAAAAATAAGATATTAACATGTAAGGTGTCGCAATACAGGATTCGCGTCCCCACCCCGTTTTTTACCTTCGCGTAAATAACAGTGTTAATGCGACAGTCGGCCTCTGGTTTGCTTCCAAGGTCAAAGACATCCTTCCCATCTTTCTTGTAATAATATATAGTACTGTTTGAAAATGCTTAAGGTTGGATGTTACATTTGTATGACAGCGTGGTAGTTACAGACAGATACACTCGACAACTAAACCAACTATGCTACCGTTATTCAGATACGGTTGTTAGTAAGCAACATCCAAGCTTTCGCCTGATGGTATTTCAGGAAACAGTGGTAAACATGAAGCCATATGCGTTTCGTTTTCTACAGAGGTAGCGTCACTGCTCCTCCGAGCTATTACGTACGTCTCAACTTTGTTTCTGACTCGCAGGAATAAATGTTTGTCTTGCAGATGCTAGTTACCTTTTGTGTGTATGCCTAATGTCATAAATCGGTGCAGATGTTGCAGATAAAATTATTATGTCACCGAACTTGTTTATTTTAAGAAATGATACACTATGTCAGTGTATTAGTTGCATTTTAAAATTACCATAGGTACATGCTGGAGCCATATACACACAACAAAATAATGAATTTAAATACCAAGAGAAACCGGAATGTTAAACTTACAAGCTGCAGTAGCAGTAAGAACAACACAACATAATCAATTAACTAAAATAAAAATAAAATTTTATTCGAATTTATTGGTTTGTGGACATACGCCATTGCTCATATTTTGTTGACCAAACTTGTATTAAAAGACAAAGTGACAAAATTAAAAAAAAAATACAAAAACACAGAAAACGCAAGAAAAACCTATCCCGGACGAAGTTCCTCTGGGATTGTGGTTTCTTGCGTTTTCTTACTATAACAGTACACACATGTTGTGGATTATTTGATAAATGATTGGTTCATTGTTTCAGAAGACTGCTTTCTCCTTCCATTCACTTTTGCCACTCAGACAGCAGCAAAAATAATATCTACATTGATAATACGATGTATATATGAAGTTACAAAGTATTTGTGCGAGTGTGTCTGTGGGGGGAGGTTCGCGACATGTCGACATCATAAGGCATGATTTACCTGGCCGGGGCACAGACTAAATTGTAATACAGACGCAAAATAATGTGGCGGCTCGTTTGATATTGGCGAACTTCGCCGCTCGTTGGTTTCCCGCGACCATTGACGCCAGCCCTGCGTCTGTTTGGCTCCCGCATGATACGGCAGGTTTCCTATTGGCTTGGCTGCCGATAATCAGAGCAGCTGCCTCACGTTGTTTGGCAGTAGGTGTTTCCGCCATGTTGCTGGCCAGGAGGGTTTGAACTCGCCTATTGGCTAATGACGTTGACACAGTCAGTGGAACAGCCAAAACACTACAGCTGTACAGATTTCGTCACAAACTTCATGCTATTGGCTGCAATTTTTAACTTAAAAGAACTTATTTATTTTCTGCTGACCGTGTCATGTTGTACATAATACATCATTACATACGTAAACTGTATTTTTGTCGTTAATAGCAGACTATTAGGTCTCTTCTTGAAGCTTAAACCATGCTGTCCGCATTGATTTATCAGACGGCGCTAAAGTTAAGATTTTATTCCGAGTAAATTGAATTTTATTGCTGTGAAACGAACTATTATCCACATTTATACCCTTTGAAGTTCAAGCTATACTCGATTTTACCGCATAAACTACCTTATTTAACACAATTTCACGACTTGAATGTATGTTGCTGTAGTTTGTGTGTTACGTACATTTAAATGTACAGTATCGTGACGTCACAGGGAATTCAACATGGCTGTTAACGTTTTTTGCCGCGCAAAACATACTTCTCATTTCATTTAAGTTTTTCTGGAGTTACACAGACTCAATGAAAGAAAGTATGGTACAGTTGTTCATTAAATTAGACACACTTTTAAATAAAAATATAATAAAAAATAGGAATTTTCCCTATTTTCCGCAAAATTTTATGTCTTTAATACAATTGCGGTACCGAGAAATTAGTCTTGCTTTGCAATTTTATTCCGTGGTTCCAGAACAATTGTAAACTATCCTGTATTTTTATTTCATTGGTATTTTACATCCAGTCGATAGTCTTAAGTAATTAGACATGGTTACACGCATATTTTGTTTACAAACTAACCTAATAACTCAGATGCCTACCCAGGACTCAAAACCGCAACATTTCACGCCGAAAACCGGCATGCCAACCGACTGCGCTACAGTTGCTCAGTCATCAGATATAATTCGCTTGAATATTATAAGAACCTTGAACACTTGGATAACGTATAAAATCACCAGGCATCCTAATACAAACTGACCACACTAGCAGACACTGATGATAAAGAAGTCGGCGCGGAACGGCTGATAGATGAGAGCTCTGGCGGGCTCATCCGCGGCCGGCCTTGGTCGCGCTTGATCCAGTATAGTGAATATCTTATTTGTCTGTTTCCGTCAAAACTATTTGACTTATTCAAATTCTGTAAATCGTGTTGAATTCGTCCAACTAATGGCCATGTTCCTCTAAGGTGACTTTTAAAAATAAATAAGTTTTTGGAATTGTATCTTCAAAAATTACCGTATTGGATAATTTAAACGGCATGCAACCTAAATACCTACATTAGTATGGTATTACGATGTACAATGCCGTATGCCGACTTAAAAACCGTCCAAGGGTTGTGAAGTTATTTGTGTAGAACTTATTGTTTCCGAAAGTGCTGCCATCACTCGTCAGAGATTCACACTATACATGGGGGACATTTAGCCTTAAAGAGTCTCCCTACCTGCGGTTAAAATGCATTGCAGCGAGTTACTGCTATTCCTTTTTTTTAATGAAACTATTCAACGCACAACGCAACTATAGAAACAAGCATTAAACTTTGAGTTATGCTGCCCATAAATAAAATAATGTTGTCATCGCTTAAAGTCCCATATGACAAAGACTAATAGTAAAGCACTGCACGCCAGCTGAGTGGCTTGAGCGGAGAGGCGATAATGCAGGGGCAACCGTACCGCTCCTATCTCACACACACCAACGCAGCTGAGTAGCTTGAGCGGAGAGGCGATAATGCAGGGCAACCGTACCGCTCCTATCTCACACACACCAACGCAGCTGAGTAGCTTGAGCGGAGAGGCGATAATGCAGGGCAACCGTACCGCTCCTATCTCACACACACCAACGCAGCTGAGTGGCTTGAGCGGAGAGGCGATAATGCAGGGCAACCTTAGCGCTCCTATCTCACACACACCAACGCAGCTGAACTAGGGATGCCTCTTAAAGCTCAGAGGCAGTGAACTTGCAAATAACGTGTAGAATGTGTGTTTGATGTAATATCGCTCGGGCGATAAGCAAAACAGACATGCTCTGCAGCACTTAATACAGTTACGGCGTGATTTACTCAGCAAATACGTCTCGGAAACAACCATTTAATAAAATAAGCAAATGACATTTAAATATTCTATTAAAAAGTGTGTAAAAATAAATTATCTGAGCCTTCTAAAATATATAGTGACTAGTTTCAAATGTCTTAGCCAGATAAACTGTCTTTTAGTCTAGTTTATTGTATCCTTTTGATCTTTTTTTTAGTACAGTACAAAGATATTGGACAAGTCATTTTACAATATAATATACAATAATGCAAATTATTATATAAATTATATACACTATTATGAAAACTAGAAGGCAGTGCATGGTTTTCAATAATTAATATAATATCATTAGTTCGAGCTCGTAGGTTACTTGTCAGCCCATGTCCACATTCTTCGTTTTCCACATGGAAAAAGTAACGTACACACAAACATGCCGTAGATATGACAGCTGACACAGACTAAACGGTAGAAGTAGTGAAGTGCTTGTTAGACTTGTCAAGACACCGGCAATGGTAACAATGGTTTTTTACTGCTTCTGCCATTTTCCTTTCCGTTGAATATGTTTTCTGGAAGCTAGCGTTTTTTAAAAAGTCGCCTTACAGGAACATGGCCATGAGTTAGACGAATTTAACGCAATTTACAGATTTTATGTAGGTCAAATACTTTTGTCGGAAACACACCACCCCGTTTTTTACCTTCGCGTAAATAACAGTGTTAATGCGACAGTCGGCCTCTGGTTTGCTTCCAACGTCAAAAGCATCCTTTCCATCTTTCTCTTGTAATAATATATAGTACTGTTTGAAAATGCTTAAGGTTGGATGTTACATTTGTATGACAGCGTGGTAGTTACAGACAGAAACACTCAACAACTAAACCAACTATGCTACCGTTATTCAGATACGGTTGTTAGTAAGCATCATCCAAACTTTCGCCTGATGGTATTTCAGGAAACAGTGGTAAACATGAAGCCATATGCGTTTCGTTTTCTACAGAGGTAGCGTCACTGCTCCTCCGAGCTATTACGTACGTCTCAACTTTGTTTCTGACTCGCAGGAATAAATGTTTGTCTTGTAGATGCTAGTTACCTTTTGTGTGTATGCGTAATGTCATAAATCGGTGCAGAAGATATTGAAGGTGTATTTATTACATTTACGAATATTCATGTTTCAAAACTAAAAGTTAAATTTTGTTAACATGAGAACTCTTTAAAGATAATAATCTAAAATTTGTTATGAGAATTACCCAGCAATTGTACTATCCAAAATATGCCAATTTAATTTTTTTTACAAACAAAATGCCAAATCCATTCAGTGATGCATTGTCATATACTTTGTTCTCTCTGCATAATGTGTGTGCTGTTACCAATGTCAAGAAACGCGACAACTTTATTGCAGTGATAGTTCAGCAGTAGTGCGAATGTATCCGTTGGTTAAGAATCTATGTGTATTGCATGGTTGGTATGCTGTGTCTAAAGTGTTCTTATCCATGTTCTTGTCTTGTTTGCAGGTAAGTGCAGAAGGCTGTCGCTATAAAGTTGTGAGTATAACCACTTACACATTTCGGAATTAACTTTAACTTTAATTGATTAACACATAGGCATATAAAGGAAAGACAATGTCAGAATTTTGTTTCAGTTAGTATTACTTTTCGGTAGTAAATATCTTGAGTGTTTTACATAAGTTAAAACGTAAAAAAACTAAAGTTCTAAACTCTATGTTACAAATATAAAATGTTTTTTTGAGTGGATAACATCTGCAGTGTGCTGTCGTATGTGTTGAATAAACATGTGCAGAGTAGTAGTGAGTGCTGAATACACGTGTGCAAAATAGCAGTGAGTGCTGAATACACGTGTGCAAAATAGCAGTGAGTGCTGAATACACACGTGCAGAGTAGCAGTGAGTGCAGAATACATGTGTGCAGAGTAGCAGTGAGTGCTGAATAAATGTGTGCAGAGTAGCAGTGAGTGCTGAATACATGTGTGCAGAGTAATAATGTTGAATACATGTGTGCAGAGTAATAATGTTGAATACATGTGTGCAGAGTAGTAGTGAGTGCTGAATACACTTGTGCAGAGTAGTAGTGAGTGTTGAATGCATGTGTACAGAGTAGCAGTGAGTGTTGAATGCATGTGTACAGAGTAGCAGTGAGTGCTGAATACATGTGTGCAGAGTAGTAGTGAGTGATGAATACACATGTGCAGAGTAGTAGTGAGTGTTGAATACATATGTACAGAGTAGCAGTGAGTGCTGAAACATGTGTGCAGAGTAGTAGTGAGTGCTGAATACATGTGTGCAGAGTAGTAGTGTGTGCTGAATACATGTGTGCAGAGTAGTAGTGTGTGCTGAATACATGTGTGCAGAGTAGCAGTGAGTGTTGAATACATATGTGCAGAGTAGCAGTTAGTGCTGAATAAATGTGTGCAGAGTAGCAGTTTGTACGAGATATAATTTGTTTTGTAGACATCTGGTTTTGTATAAGAACAGTGTCGCGGACTACAACTTGACCTGAATAACAAACATTGCATCGCAGTTTTTGTGTTAAAAAATGCAATGTTGATTTTTTTATTTAAAATTCAGCAATTTTTAAAATACGAAAAAATATTTAATGCGGTTTTTTTATTTGTGTCAAGCCGTAGCGCGCGATTCTGTTATTCAGTGGGAATTTTTTTCATTTGTGTATGTCAGTTGGTTTTAGTTTCTTATGCAAAACAATTTTATGCAAATTTTTGCTTTGACATGCCATTATGTAAAAACTACTTTGATATAGTCACAATATATGCCTATGAAACAAAGTATCGTACAAATATAACAGTTAATAAAAGAATTAAAATTTTTCAGGTAGCCCCCTTTAACACAATGTAACGTTTAGAGAGCAGATGTTTGTGGGTTCTAGGTGCCGATCCAAGGGGGGGGGGGCAGGGTATGCGTCCTCCCTCCTTATGACCTTTTATGTAAGAGTATCCTTAAGGTCGGTCCGGAAGGGAAAAAAATCATAATTTGATATTTATGTGAAACAATGTTAGACTTTACTTGGGAAATCATTATCCTCTTACAAAAAAAAACCGTTGCTCAGCCAGTTTGTACTGTAATGACATTTTAAGGTCAAAGTTTGCATGGTTTTAATTTCATAACCCCCTCCGCCCTTCCCGAAAACCAATCAATATGTTGAAACGAAATAATTCACAGTAACAATATGTGTTTTGCGTATATAAAAATATATTCAAACAGTGTTTTGTATTTTTAAAAACACTTTGAAATTTAAAAATATGTTGCTAATTTTTGAATTTTTTTTATAAATTAAATAATTTTGTATTGGGTTTTCGTATACGTAGCCCTAGCCCGGGACATGTACTTTCACTGTGGATAATTTAGTTTCCATATGTTAATTGGTTTTTGGGTGCGCATAGACTAAAAACATGCATATTTTGACTTCGAAATGGAACCATGGGAAAACTGGCTGAGCTATTTTTTATAAGAGGATAATGAACTCCTAAGTAACGTCTAACATTGTTTCACGTAAATATGAAATTATGACTACAAAATCAAGACTGTTACGTAAAAATATAAAATTATGATTTTTTACCCCTGGAACACCCTTAAAATATTACAAATTTGGGAGTGTTATATTCAATTTTTTTTTGTTTGAGAAACGCCGTAAATAGCAAACGACTTAGGTAACTATTGTTAATGATGCAGTTCATGCCATGATGGATAGTGATTTATTACAAGAGTTTTAACTTTAGTACTCAGTTTGTCCGCATGTTGGAATCGTGCCGGATGATGCCGTTGGTTAGCGAGTTTTCTTGGGGATCTTCCGTTTCCCCTGCCCCTTCATTCTAGCGCTGCTCCATACTCACCTCATGCCACCCCTCACCAGCGCTAAAGACCTCGATGTTAAGTGCTGACCAAAATCTCTCACACTCACACACGACCTATATTATAGTTCATGTTTGAAAAATTTATGTCGACATAAAAGGGACACAAAACACAAATGACTTGGTAGCAAAATTCCTTCTGCCATGTCGGAGTTCGTATCGTCGAATTGCATATGATTTTTAAAAGAACTGTGCAATGGGGGTGCATGACTGGATTTATTTGCTTGGACATACTCCATTGCGAAATGAATGACTGTCAAAAGAAAACTAAAAATAAGACGAGAAAACATCAATAAGCAGAGTATGCTTTAATCAACAGGATAAATACACAACATGAAATTCCAAAACTGGAATCGGGTAAAGTAAAACAACGAACAAACAGAAAATAAATGAAATAATAAAAATAAAAAAAAAATTAACCTAAGTTGACATGCGACACAACGATGAGACGAAACAAAAACGCAGTAGTTCTTTCTCATAGGTGAACTTTATTGATGGCCTCAATGAATTTAGAAAGTACTATCTCGCAACACGGACCTGAAACCCTGGACGAATTTGTGAACTTTCTAAACTCATTGAGGCCATCAATAATGTTCACCTATGAGAAAGAAACCAATGGCAGCATTCATTTTCTGGACGCACTTGTCAGCAGGGAAAGCAGCAGTCTGGAAACCAATGTAGGAAACCTATACATACAGGCCAATACCTATATTATGCACCCAACCACCCCAAAAGCACAAAAAACTGGCATAATTCGCACACTAGCCAACAGAGCTGAGATTATTTATTCCAACAAGAAATCTGTAGCTGAAGAACACAACCAAATAATAAAAGAACTCACAGCCAATGGTTACCCAACAAACACCATCAACAGCACATGAAACCTAACAGAACACTTAGGGCCGTATCTATAGACCTCTTTCGAATGACAACCAACTGCTCACCAATGCTTTCTCTGTGGGGATAGCAGTTGGTTGTCATTCGAAAGCCGTTTATAGATATGGCCCTTAAGCCCGCAGAAGCAGAAAAACCACCAGGAACCCTAGTTATCCGTAAGTTCGAGGCCTTTCTGAAAAAATAAGACGTCTGGGAAACAAATGCGGACTTCAAACAGCATTCCGATCTAAAGCAACTTTTAAAAGTATGGTTACCAGAATGAAACCAGCCACAGAAGAAATACAAACACACAACTGTGTATATCAGATACCCTGCGAATGTGGCCATATGTATATTGGTGAAACTGGCAGAGCTCTATCAACCCGTATCAAAGAACATAAAAACAATTTCAAGAAAGTCGAAACCCAAATGTCTAGACTGGCCGAACGTGCATGGGAAAATAGCCACAAATTTCTTTGGGAAGACTCTAAACCACTTACACAGGAAACAGACAAAATAAAAGTAATAGAATCAGCCTTTATTATTAGCAATAGCAATATTTTCAGTCAACAGAGCATTGAATTAAAAAATATGTGGATCCCATTGATTAAGATAGAAACAATGTTACAGCACAAAACAAAACAAACACTGAACCCACCACAACCAGAATCAATACATGCTGCGCGACCAAAGCAGGATAAGGGGCTTTACCCGATATAACCCATGGTTTTTCCAGTCTCTTCATCAGTCGCACTCGTGTTCCTGAACCCTGTGTGTCTGCCTGATGATGGGAACAGATTCCAGTTCCCGAAACGTCGTTAATACCGACTGTCTGGAAAACTACTGTGTTTTGTTTCGTCTCATGGTTGTGTCGCATTGTCTGCTTAGGTTTCTTTTTTATTTTTGTTATTTCATTTATTTTCTGTTTGTTCCTTGTTTTATCTAACCCCATTTCAGTTTTGGAATTTCATGTTGTGTATGTATCCTCTTGACTAAAGTATACTGTGCTTATTGATGTTTTCTCGTCTTATTTTTAGTTTTCTTTTGACAGTCATTCATTTCGCAATGGAGTATAACCAATCAAATAAATCCAGAATTGCATCATATTGCATAGCACCCGGACAATAGATATTGTTCTACAAATGACAAATCCAGTTATTAATGTGTCAGTTGTCATTTGTTTTACAATAATTAGTGCCTACTCTATGTGTGTTCAATGTACGTTACTCAAGCTGAATGAGAGGAATTCTAAATAAAGATGCATGGTTAAGCAAATCTGTTAAAGATTACCTGTTTGAACGATGATAATTACAACCACTTGACAAATTATGAGCTTACCATACGGAGCAGAACACCAGGGTTTCATCACTTTCGGGAGTCTGAACAAAAACAATACGTTCCTAATGCAGTTCGTTATCGTCTGTTTCATTGCCGTAACCACTGAGATGGTGGTATCTGGTCTGCGTTTGTTCGTATTCTGTGCGGTTCTATACTACTCATCAGATCGCGATAAAATGTCTGAAAAAAAAATTGGATGAGGGAAGGCAAAAAGAGTTAGAGGGACAGAAAAGGATACCAACAAAATAGTGAACAAATAAACATTTGTAAGTTGCGTGTGCATCCAGGAAGGCTTTCACCAATGCTTTTTTTTTGGGGGGGGGGGGGCGAAGTAGAGGGGCCGAATGGGGTTCCCAAAGAAATTTATAGTTTTATGAAAAAAAAAAGTTGATGGGTTGTGTGTGCGCCCACGAAGGTTTCTGGGTGGCAAAATTGGGTGTCCAGAAATTTTAGGGGACTTTTCGAAATGGCTCTAAAACGCTCATTAATTACCTTTAACATAATTTTGTCCCATTTTCAACTTACAAAACTTTTTGTTTCAGAAATATTATCGCATTATTGAAAACCTAGCAAACAAAGTTGCGGGAACGAGCTAGTCTACAATAAAGAACTAAAATAATTCATAAAATCTTACCATTGTAGTGTGCAGATTATAACTTGGAAAAGAGATATAGTAGTGTATGAAAATAACTTAAAATCGTGAATACCATAAAGAAAGGCTACTTTACACGACCCATGTAGCTTTAATTCGTGAAAACCTCCTTGGCATTCTTCCCTCTGAAGTATTATTTATCATGAAAACTAAGCACGATCAAATCCTCAACGACGTGAGAAGCTATAAACCATAGTTTACAAAATGTTGTTATGGCGTAAAGTAACCCAAAATTTTGGTAAACGAATTTCTCATACGGTAACACAAAGAATGAGGGAAATTTATGTTGAGCTAAGAATTTTATACAACTATTTGCTTGTTCTACTGAGCACCTCCAGGTTCAGACTTCCGGAAGGTAAATGTTCGCTATTGAATCACGATTGTGCAGTGTTTACAATTGATCATATTGAATGGTAGCCCACCAGAATGCATTCTGTACCATGTGCCTTATCTTCGTTACCTGGTCATCCAGCAACTTGTACGGTGTTCCAAATTCTGTTTAGATGAATTTTCATTAGTATTTCTCTGGCACATTAAAAAATTTTCGAAAAGGGAAAATTGAATTGCTAGAATTGATAAACATAGTTTTTATTTTATAACTTACTTAGTTTACTAGGTAAAACTTTGCTTCCATGAAACTATGACTAACGCATGCGTATCCGAGATGCACATCTCTGTTTTCCAGAAATGCTATAATATAGCATTTATTTCAATCTCAAACGTCTGATTCTGATTGCATGTTATGTAAAAATTTATGGCGATCGTCTGAAGTGAATACACCAGTATATAATTGTTATGATGGAAATTGTTTTTGTATGTAAAATGTTCCTTTGATAGGTTTTGAAGTTATGTGGGGAGCATAAAAATACATGAGTATATTTTATTTTAGTCATCACGTAATTAAATTAAAGGGCAATAATATAATTACTACTTTGAACTTGGAAATTCATATACATTTGATTCGACAACCATATTAAATTACAAATTAATCTTAAATTTAGTTCTGCAAAATACTTAACGTGGTTAAAACCACGTATTAGTTACATATTTTAGTTGTTACAATACTTGTGTGCCCAAAAAATGTCTGACTTTTTTTTCTTAAAGAAAGGACAGAAATCGTGTGATTCGATAGTAATTATAAAGTTATCGATGCGGTGATAAATAACCGGGAACAAAGTAATGAGCAATTTGATGTACAGTACACTTTATTTATTTATTTTATGTTCTTCATTTTCATAATCAATGTCTTGCAACGTAAGGTAATTATAAAGGATGCCTCACTGAGAAATATTATTTATGCAGACTTTCCTTCTATGAATAAATTAGTACGGTATGCTACAAATATATTCTAATGGTGAATTTTAAAGCATATACAGTTCATTTACCTGAATAATTAGAATCTGAAGATGTCAGTTTTGTGCAATGAAGATACAGACCTAACAAAAATGGAAAATTTTCTATACTTAGTTTCTGCATGCACATACCTTGTGTATAATTTTTTTTACGAAAATGTGATAATGTATTAGGTTTAAACTTCCATCATGGTTATATTTTCCATATTTCGATTACTTGTAACATTGGGTTCTTTTGACACGTCAGAATATAAAGGTATTAATTTTTTCAAAGTTTTCTTTGCTTGTTATTAGCCTACAATAATAATAACTGGTTTGTTTAATTTATTTATAGTGTTGCCAAACCTTCCCTTTAGCGAGTACGCAAAAACTTTGCGACAACGCACTCTCAGCGACGGCAGTTGGCAATGCTTCTGTGGATAAATTCCATCCTCGATGGTAGTGCCACCTAGCCTAACTATTATATATGCTCCGCTAGAAGTCAGTAAGAATCCCATTACAAAACTTAAACTATTGTAGCGATGCTGTATACAAGGGAAGTACTGCTGTAAGACATTTTTGAAAGTGATATACATTGAAAAAAAATTTCTAAGGGACATTCTTCCAACGTAATGTTCATCTTCGTGAGAACACGGAAATATACACATGTACAAAACGAAATAAATAAAAATAGGCCTTAGTACCAAATGAAAATTTAGTCATCTAGAAATAATGTGTATATAATATGTGCCTTTATTGATGTTGATATATTGTTCTAGAATGTGTGGTTCTTCTGTATTACAATTTAGTGTTTATGTTTGCGACACGAGTTATGAGACGGCGTAATTGCTACATTTGAAAGACTCTTTTTTTTTTCACCCAAGTATTATATTTCCATAAAAGTTAGTGAATATTCGCTTGAAAATAATGGCGTTAAAGTAATTTATTAATATTGCACAAAAAATATTGTTATAAAATACTACTTGTTATGTCTGCTAATTATCTAAGAACAACTGCACGGGAAAAATTTAATCTATTAATTTTAAACATATTAGTAATGTTAGTACATTTAACTATAATTTACAGAATAAATGAACAGGGATAATAATTTACTAAAAAGTAAAAAAAAAAATCATTTCGGTAGACGTTGGGATCGATCCTACGCCCAAAAATGTGACATAATTACAAGTCGACGACGCTAACCAATACTCCAATATGACACTTGTAAAATTATAAGTGTACAATAGTTCCATTTTAGTAATACTCTCGCTTAAATGATGCCGTAATAAGACTTATCATATTTTGTATTTTCTTATTTTTAAAACATGTTGTGTCAAACAATACAGCTGACTCGAATGGTTATATAAGTTCGAAATCTACATTTATTTTACAGAAGTCGTGTAGTTTTTTTAAATAATCTGCCGTTTTATTCGTAAAACTGATTTGTGAAGCGTACATATTTATGTAACATACGTATCGGACTGTTTCTACGCCAATTAATTTAATTACAGTTTTTTTAAATATGTGAGGTTACGGCATTTCAAGGAAAATGTCCGCCATTTTGTCTTAGAAATCCAGTTTACGAGGAGTAGCGAGCCTTCCCGACGATGTGCTGGTTTGCGACGGACTTTGCGAAGGCTTTGCGATATGTGTGCGTCACGTGGACAGTTCGCAGTCGCAAATAGGGAGAGTTGTAATCGCTTTCATCGCAAAGTCTTGTTTAGCGGTCATAATAGACCCGCAGGCCAAGGTACCTGCTATTCAAGGTTTCCTGTCGCACCTTGTAATCACTCGGAAGACGTCCTGCTGTGAGCCTCCCTATCTACCTCGCAGCAGCTAGGAGCAGGTAGTTATCAAAACTGCCGTCCGCGCCACCTTCCAGTTAAGTAAACGCTGATTGCATTTATATCGACTTTTTGCATGTTTTTTAAGCTTTACGTGGTGCACGCATGTGTGTCATACCTCATTCGATTCTTACACCATTATCCTTTGACATATCACAAACATGTTGTGATATTTTTAACGTGAACATCGTAGTTGACAAATTTTGAGAACACTGCATCACAAGCAGATTCAGTGCTGCCCATTCATCCACATTTTAATAAAATATAAATGGCATGTGCCGCGATGGAACTTTGCTCAAACACAAGAGGTTATTTTCAACATAGAGCAAGTATCGAGTTTCTAACTTTACAAGAATAATGTTGACATATCAATCTAATTATGAAACAAAATGTTAATTATTCGAGTCAATTACGGGCGGAAATACTTAAAATTTTGCAGATACAATATGCATTAAGGTATAAAAGTGTTGTCAAAGTTTCATTACGAATTTCTGAAAAATTATTTTCTAGGACTCACTCTTAGTTTTCGCTTTGTGCTGGCATCAGCAGATGTGAACAAACGATGTTGTATGTCAGTTAGGTGAACGTAGGGATTATCATTCACTGTATCACTGAACTGAAAACTTACCTCCAGTGATGTAAGAACGTATACACAATGTCTTGCAGTTTTAGGCACACTTATTTTCGCCATTGAATTTGATATTTTACATTGAAGTCCTTTAAGCCAACAAATATATTTACCGAGGATAGAAATTTTCATTAAATTCTTTATTTCTTCAATCCAGAGAAAATTTAAACCAATTTGGTAGTAAGTTCATGCGAACTTAGTAGGCGCCTATCACAATAGTTTTATTAATGTGTCCTTATAATCATAATGTTCAGTTTCTGCAGTTTATTAATTCCATATAATTTCATATGTGTGCCCTGGTTACTGTCTTGTCTTGAGCTCGTGCTTAATCGTACTGGAATAAATGCTGCACAAACTGACCTATAAGCAAGCACAATGTAATCACATTATTTCAGCAGTAGACGCTATCATATAGTTTTAAAACGAGATTATAATAATTTCGCTTAGAATTGAGCAACTGCCTAGCAGGAAGCTGTAACTGATTGCTATATTACCAACCAAACCCCTCCTTCCTAAACTTCCAAACCCTCTTCACCCACCATCAACACCTCCGAAAGTAAAGTAAGTAAAGTATACTTCCTCACCGACCTCCTAAGCACACTCTGCCAGCCGCTTTCTGTTTTGTTCATCTACCTGTGGCTCTGTCATTGATATTCCATCTTCCTGTATACTCTACCTTAGTTAATATGCTGCCTAACTTATCCTATCCTTCCTCTCCATTCATTGTCTTGTACATTCTGACCAACCTTCCCTTCTCTTTCCTTTCCTTCGGTAAGCGTAAACCCCCCCACCCTTATTTCTTCAACATCACTGATGGCCAGAAGTTCCCTTCGTCCTTATCAGCCTGCCCTTGCCTTCTATATTTATCCTTTACTCATCTTGCTTCCCATCTTTGTGCTTTCTCCAGCTCCTGTACCTCCAATTCCATATACGTGTCCCACTCTGCTGCTGCATACTCTTAACATTGGCCATATCAGTGTATCATAATATGCTTTCTCCTTCACTGCACTTCTTTCTCCATTCAGTACCCTTCCCAGCATTCCTAGTGCCCTTCTACCTTTAGAAACCACTCCTATCAAGGTATGACAGAAAAATGTCCCGGTAAGAAGGAAATACATTATGCACCAGTTTGATATTTACTGTAGATGAAGTGCAATGGTGTAAATTACATGCCAAGCAGCAAACAAATTTAATGTTCTGAGCCGTGATACAATATATTACTGGAAGACAATGTGGAAAAGTACAACAATGTATCGTTGTTGAAGCGCGAGACGTGTTATCAACGGAATCTGCTGGCAACACTGGCAAAGTTCAAAACTGTGCTTTTAGTAACAAGCAATTGAAACATTTAGAGTATGACATTCACTTTGGGCAAAAAAATAAATAAATGTAGTATGAGGAGGATACCGGGGAACAGGGTATCGTAACCTGAATGCAGATTATATTACTGGCAGCTCGTTGTAGGCAATCTACATATCCCGAAGTACGACATGAAGTGAGGCCATACAATGGAGAGGTGCAGATTATATTGCTGGCAGCTCGTTGTAGGCAATCTGCTTATCCCGAATTACGACATGAAGTGAGGCCATACAATGGAGAAGTGCAGAATATATTGCTGGTAGCACATTGTAGGCAATCTGCGTATTCCGAAGTACGATGTGAAGTGAGGCCGTACGATGGAGAAGTGCAGATTATATTGCTGGCAGCTCGTTGTAGGCAATCTGC
>PNEQ01129773.1:0-17319 GCA_003012365.1 Medauroidea extradentata
TTTCAGCCGCAACTTACTCCGTTACAAACATAGTCTTATAGCAGACGAGCGATTGTTTGTGCAAGAACAGCAGATTCTCTCAGCATGCAATCTGTTCGGACATTACGGGCCAAGTAGTCTATTTATCGCGATGTTTCACACGGCAGACTGAAGGGAGCGGGGGAAGGTCAAAACCGGTTTGGTCGCTGTCGCTTGGGGTATGACGGCGGGTGACTGTGCAGCGCTCTAGCGTGCGATTTACCAACTAAGACGATACAAGGTGTTATAGCAGCGCACTGCAGCGGTGGATTATCCAAGCTTCTCCTCAAACGCGTAGAGTTTTTCCTATCCTTTCGCGACTTCTACCCAGTATATATATTCAAAGTTAGGACGGAGTAGTGCTCTGCTGGAGATCTTATCGCGCTATGGAATTCCTCTCATAACTGAGCGAGAGCGGAAACTCGGGAGGGAGACAGAGACATGGACTAGAGGATGGTACCTGTGGCGCCGTCACGCGGATTTTCCCAAAACTCTAGGGGACCAAGGCCCGTTAACCTCGAGGTTCTACGTCAAAAGAGCTTCTAAGTCATTTGGGCCTTGTAATTAGTAATTTTGTTCGCAATTTTCTCTTCTGCGGTTAACCGCGTTTTGCCTTGCACGATTCTCTTTCATTTTTCCCTCAATGTTCTTTTCCTCCGTGTTTCTAGCACTGTCTTGCGGTTTCCAAGTCCTGCGCCTTGCAGGAACCTTAAAGGTACGTGTTAGATAATTACTTATATTTTCAGTTTTCGAGCCATAACATTTATTCAAGTCGTATTACCAAAATTACCCCTTCGACAAGACATTCTTGATAAACTGCTTGGCAAAATAATAATAGAATATTTCATTAATTTGTCGTGCAGAGTCATTGCAAGGGAATTATAGGTTAGCTTTCAAGAATGATTACGAGTCAAATATAAGATGAACATACAATACAATTATGATTTACGAAATTCATCGAAAATATCTTCTATGCCTCAACATTGCCACATTTACCAAAATATCTTAAAACAGTGTTATTTTAGAACATTGATGAATATAATTTAGCAGCAAAAACTCCCTGTGTTAGTTGGACCTGGCGAAAGTACAGAGCTGTAGCGTGGCACGAGAAGCATTTCTTCACGTGTAATTACTATAAAAGTGCTTCTTATGCTTTTACATACAAAACTAAGAAAGTCTGCAATTTTAATAATACCGTCCGCTTATTAATAGAATGGATACCACGATCTTCTAAAGTGGTAAAGAAATAGCTTCTTCACACTGCTTTATCTGGGATAGTACCTAGGACCCGGTAGTTTTCGAGAAAATATTTTTGCAGCACTTTGTTTCAGTGCCTTACGTGCGCACCTGCATCTCTGCTATGTGGTCAGTGATTGGATGCCGTAACATACAACGTCTGGAGGTTAAACCCGCAAATCACAAACGTATTGTGTCGCAGTTATCCATGTACTGATTGACACAGTCTAATGAATAACAACTCTGCACAAAAACACTCTGCCAATAATCATGAAGTTGAGCTGCAGGTGTGCACGTAAAGCACTGAAACAAAGTGGGGCAAACATCCCGGGCTCTACATATCGCCTAAGGTCCAAATAAAGCTTAGGGTAAACTTAAACCATTTAGTCGTTTTCGAATGGCTAACTCGATGTCGTTTAGGAAACTGGTTCGCTTTGTGAGGTTGAGAAGTTCCGGTAAACAAAGGTTTCCTGGGTCGCTTATAAGTCTGTGTTTACTGGGACTATTTGTTTCATTGTTTTCTTTTAACTAGTCAACGGTTTTTGATTTGCTGCTTCTCCCAAGCTGGAGCTTAACTTCGAGTTTATAGTAGGCCTATCACTGAAATTATTTAAAATGCATACTCAATTTTACATGCACAGTCACACAATTACAGTGCCTCAAATTTACAGCCATACTATTTTGAGTCACTGGGATGACTTATTTCAGAGTTCAAACCATTTCAAACATTTGTACACGGAGGTAGTGAATGAGTTTAGTGAACATTTTGTTCTGTTGAGGAGTGTGAATAATTTGTTATAATTTGTGGAGTTCCTGTCTATTGGATAACAATGAGATTTTGCCGTGTTTGGTAGCTTATGGAATAACGACAAGGCATGAGTTGTTCTTCTCTGTAAATTTAAACATTCGTGAGTTCACTTACATTTATTGTATCGTCCCAGGTTTCATACAATGTAGTTCATTTTGTCCTGAGTTATAACTGGCATTACATAATGTAATCAGTAAGCTCCGTCAGAACGAATTCAAATGTACTGATGTTATACGAACAGTGTATAGGCCTACTAGTTTTGGTCCACGGCATTACTATTACAGTGAGCGGCGGAAGAATTCAAAATGGGGGCATGAGAAAAAAAAGACAGTTTTTCAAATGGGCTTATAATATATAGTGGCGTGTTCGCGGCAGTAGGCGGACCGGTCAGTCTCTGCATTTGTAGCAAGGCCGGCAGTTGGAAATGATGGTGAATAGCTATATGTATATGGTAGCAGCGACCTGGGCTGTATGAATAGTTGTGCGGCAGAAGTATAGGAATGACGGCGCAAGGAATAATTCACGCAGGCTTGCAAAGAGAGTTTTGGAGAGCAGAGTTCTGTACAGTAGAGACAGATTCAAGGTCTTCCCCCTCCCCTGCTGATCTTTCTACTACACAGGCAGGCCGCCAGCCATTCATCCTAACAATCCCCCCTCTTCAAGCATACCCACCTCCTTCCCTGACTCTCTACCTCATCCCACTCATAACCCCCCACCCCCTTCCTATTCCCTCGCTACCCCACCCCTCGAAGCCCTCCCTCCCGACCTCGCTCGGTCGATACCATGCCAGCGGCTGTGGCTCCGGGCTAACGTACGTCGAGACCAGGCCCCCCCGGGGGTGGGGGGGGGAGGTGTTTAAAGCTGATAGCTCCAAGCATCTGGTCTGTGCGTTCTCACGGGGCTCTTGTGTAATAGTCAGCTGCATACAAATGCCGTAGTACGCTATGCTATAACAGTCAGATGTACCTTGTGCATTCTTTCTGTCCCGTTTTGTTGTAGTATTTATTAATTTATTTATTTTGTCTTTTTTAATTTTTTTGGTGCAGTTAAGGCTAAAATGCCTTCTCTTACACTTAACCAAATTTCCAAATATCACATGCACAAGGGTAGCAATAAAAATAAATTGAAATGTTACTAGAAACAATATAAAATAGTAACAAACTTTATAAATTCGACGTAGTTAAAATAAAAGAATTTGAGAACTGCTACAAAACTTTAATAAAAACAAATCTAAATCCTGGAACATACTTGCAGCTTACAACATACATTATCGACAAGTTATTCAGCCAATAAGAATAAGATAAATAATACAAATGACTTGTGTTGTTAAGTGCATTAGAAAAAATTAAAGTTAACTAAATTTACAAATATGAGACAGTACCAGGAAGAAAAAAATAAATACTTATTTTTTCAAATGGCGGAGTTAAGGCATTTAGCCTTCTGTTACACTTAACCATTTTTTTACAGATGCACAAAATAAAATTACATATACATAGAACTGCCAAAAACTAAGAAAAAAATAATTAAAAACTAATGATGACTAACATAACAATACAACAGACCACTTTCCATATTCGTGTGAAGTAGCGACTAATAAACACTCGTACAAAGTTTGTGATTTTTCAAAAATATTTTCAACACAAAGTCCTAACTAATATCATTAATAAAATATCTTACTTTAAAAACTGATTCAATAAAATCAAGATAGAAATATATAGATAACTATAGGGCGTATTACGTAGATCAGTAACGAAAAAGTTAAGGTTCTAAGAAAAGGTGACTATGTCTTAAGAGTGCGTGGTAGATAAATAAACGCTGAAACATCAATTGATTTCTACGCTTCTTTCGAAGCCAGTATGGATAAAATACTCAATGACAATCCTAGATAATGGTATTGGCCAACTTTATGAGTTAATATTTATCCTGAATTACTAGAGACACTGGAAAATCGCGGGAATAGTTAAGTGTTTGCTAGGCTCCAACATACTGTATATAACACTGAATGATTTGTATCAACATTGGCTATCGTTTATTTGTAGTATTGTTTCTCTCTACAACAGGCCCAGTTAGAACTGCACAGCTTGAACACACAGCGTGTGTGATTTGTCACAGAACTATTCACACGTGTCACGATTAATATAGTACACTTTATTGCAGACTATTTTAAACATTTTCGCAATTTTCCAATGTCTAAGAATTACTAATTCGTTACGCATGATCTCTTGCGCCGCAGTTAAATGCACGAGGTTCCGGTGTACCTCAGAAGTTCGTAACACTGGAAACAATTTTGTTTAAAACGTTGGCTAAAACTATTGGTTAGGATTGCTACTGTTTAAATTTCGCAAATTGGCTTCAAGTAACCTACAGTTATAGATAAATGCTTTAAGCGTTGAATTATGTACCAAGCCCTCTTTACCATGATTTTTTGAAAGAGATGTTGCAATGAAAGTGCATGTCTGTATAGTTTTTTGAACATACTTCATTGCGGTATAGATGGCTGCGAAAGAAAACTAAGGAACATAGGAAAACATAAATAAGCAGAGTATGCTTTAGTCAACAGGATACATACACAACAGTAAATTCGATATGGGGCATCGGGTCAGATAATGTTTTAATCTTTGGCTGTCCTTGTATTATTTGACCCTATTTTAATTATTAAATTTTACTGTTGTTTATGTATCTTGTTGACAAAAGCATACTATACTAATTTATGTTTTCCTATTCTCCCTAGTTTTCTGTGACGGACATATGAATCGCAATGGCCTACGCCCAAAACTGCATCCATTGACTTATGCCTTAACAATGCCAAATGGAAAGCAATACAGCTCAAAGCTCCCGTGAGCAGAAGTTACAGACGTACTATGTGCATTTATTTTGCTTTTTATTAAATTGAAGAATTAGCTTAAAAGGGCCAACACCTAGCCTATATGTACCCTCATTGTGGAAAACACTAAACAAACAGCCACACTTTTCTTACTATGTGGTAAAAATTTTCTCGGTCTATTTTAACGAGCGCTGATTAACCAAATAGCCTTCTTGTTTGAAACATAAGTGTACCAGAGATGAGAGGAATATACACATAGACCTAGAACATTATCAGCCTATACTGAGGTCAAGCTGACATTGTTCATCACGTAACCATATGGCGGAGTGCAATGTGCTGTTATTGTAAGTAAGGTTAATTCTACTGCAGGTTGCAGCGAAATTAGCGGCAGAAATTTTCCCTGTACCAAACTCTCCCAGAAGAAAACACATTTTCTTTCTAGCCTGTAGTAGAATTAACCTTACAGTAAAGTCCGGTACACACTACCCTTAATTCTCTACTTAATTCCTTACTTATCTCTGATCCTAAACATCGGTAGCGATTTAATACCAGAATTATGTAGCAAAACTTCTGTGTTGCGTATACACCGTCACTGTTTACTTACAATTTTCTGTACATAAAGAAGAAAAATATGTTTGTGTTGTTGGTTGCTATAATCCATAAAGAATAACTGTAGGATTCCCGAAAACTATTTCACAAACAACACACGCATGTGACTTCTAAATAAGTTACACTATCTTATATTATTTAGCTTTTGATAACTCTGGCACCCTTTGTTTAGCAGCAAACAAGAATTTTATTTATATTCAGATCACATTGCCAACCCTGCTTGTGTACTTATATGCGCAGTGACTGAAACTGAATATGAACAGCGAACATAATAATAATAATACTTTATTAATGGCGCAGTTAAGGCGATGTCGCCTTGTCTTACACCGGACCATAAAAATTTCAGTCTACAGTTTACAATTATTTTATGACATTTCAAACTTAACTCTAAGGTAATACTAAAATTAAAAAGCAATAATGAATAGCGATGTATCATGAGAGAATTAAGAACGCATGATAATTCAATTCAAATTCAAACAACGTAAGAGTAAAGACATCGCATACTAATACAAACTAGATTAACAGAGTTCAATGAGAAGTTGGAAGAAAAAAAATAACAATTAGATTAATATACATACCCTACGATGAATAATAGGACGGGTTTTAGGTGTGAAGTTGAGTACAGAATTGTGTCTGGTACCAGTGTAGTTGCAGTACACACTGTCGCAGTGTTACTTGCACAGAATTTGGTACGGAATTCTATACTGAATAATGGGCAGTGTGTACCGGGCTTAAGACATACATTATGCTCCGTCTGTATATTTATATAATCTCTGGTATATATCCTTTTTACAGAGAACCATTTTTAATGTACGTCCAAAATTTTATTAAGTTGTAAAAATTGATATTATGGTATCATTGGTTGGTAGTTCAATGTAATCATTAATATTGTAAATGTGCAGCATATATTATGTTACTCTATTGTAAAGTGTTAAATTCTTATTACTTTATTAATTGCAATTAGATCTGTAACATAAGTAGGCCTAATGACAAGCAAAGATTTATTATGTCTACAATTGTATCAATATGTACACTTTAATTTGGCAGTTAGGGTAAAATTCCATAAAATTTCCAAAAGAAAAGTTACAACACAAAAATCTGCAAGATAGTGACGATCTCTCCAAGTACTACTTTGGCGCACAGCGTTATCTTTGCAGTCTTCTTTATTATATATGGGAACATAAAACGCTGATATTTTAGTTCTATTTGTTGAAAGTATGACCTGAATACAAATAGTAAGCTTCTATGTTTCACATTTTTCGTATTTCTTTGGTATTTTTCAGATAAATGCAACCCGCAAAAGTAATTTTTAGCCACTTTTACGGATAGCTGAAATTGTGTGTGTTTTTACCACGATTTTATCAACTATCTTTCATGTTTGTTTTTCTGGTTCGATACAAATGTTGCAACCGATTTTAAACAAATTTCCCGATGAGCTGGATACTTGAAACTTGATTCATAGCCAAGAACTGGATGGCAATGGAATACAGCTCGTTTTCTGGTTTGTCTGTTCGCTACAAATTTTGATTGTTTAAATCGATTGCAAATTTTTACAAACACAAGACTAAAAAGCAGAAAATCATGATTTAAATAAAACTAATAATATATTAGAATTTTAAAACGGACCTAAATAATTATAAAAATACTTGTAAGACTTAAATCGAAAAACTTGGGTTGGATGCAACAGATGAATAATGCATGAATAGTAGTTCATCTAAGTCAGTAACAATTTTATTTCACTGTAAATGATATGAACAGTTGAACAGTTGTGAGTTTTCGCAACATATACTCTTTACACTCAACACTCTGTTGTATGCACTCCACGTCTTTATTCTTAATTCGTATACGTACAGTATTTTCATACGAGAAACAATTTTATACTTTTCAGTCCGTAGTATGTCACATATTTTTATTCAAATAATTATTTGTAGGTAGACTATAAGGGACAATCTTAGCAGTTTTGCGTTAAACAGAACATGTGTGATTCGTCCATGCGTAAGGCACTGTGCTTATCTGCTTCAAGTGACTTGTCCTGACAACAAAACTGCTGGTTGCAACTGCAGCCACGGAGGCGTTTGGAAGGATTTCACAAGTTCGTGCGGACACTACCAGAATGCCTGCTACTGAACACGTGTTTTCCATGGCCCAGTTCAAAAGGGATCAACTGAAAAAATTTCATTTTCGAGTTTGGATCACCGACACATAGACAGAAGTGCACTATACTAAGTTTAAAAGAAAAACAGCAGATAAATTCATTATGGTTTGATAACATGGCACAGTAAAGTTCTAGAAATAGTATTTCTTTTATTTTAAAGTGTGATAATTTCATCCAAGGCAGACTATAAACATTTTAAACGCCCAAAACAGCTGCCTCCTTCATGGGCGTACCCAGGGGGGTGGTTTTGGGGGTTCAAACCCCCTCCGAAATGTCAGTTTCCTTATCTAGGTATTACATTTTACATTAAAGTAGGTAGAATATACTACAAAAACAACCAAAAATTAGTAAAATATGTTAATATTACATTTAGAGAGGTCAAACACAGATGACATTGAAACAATAATGCAAGATGAGAGTTCAAAACCCCCTCCGAAAAATATTCCTAGGTACGCCCATGGCCTCCTTACTTTTGCTTCACATTAACAGCCCTTAATACATGCCCCGTGTCAGTTTTGTTTCTGCATGTTACGGCCGTAGGCGTGTCCGCCATGTTGCTGGCCAGGGAAGTCATTTTGCTGGCGTGTGTGACTGAGTTCGCAGTCCTATCGGCTGCTTCACTTCTGTATTTCTAAATGTTCTGTTGTACGGCAGTACGTGATGCGACGTGTGCATGTGTGTGAGGAAGCAAGAGGATGTCATTTCCAACATTTACCACCGTGAGTTTCTGTTATTAGCATTGGTGAAAATCTCATAAATTCAGAAACCGAACCCTGTTTTATTAGCACGTTTTTACTAACTAGCGTTCTTGTCTGGCTGTTCGGTACAAAATTTTGCAATAGATTTTAAACTAGCTTCCTGATTAGCTAGATAATTGAAACTTTAAACAAAGCTCAGAACTGGATGACAAATGCAATATTAACTAGCTTTCTTGACTATCTGTCTATTTGTCTGTTTGGTACAAATTGTGCTTGTTTAAAATATATTGCAAAATTATATACATAACAGTCTAAGAAACAGAAAATGATATTAAAATAAAAAAGTTTAACATACCACGTTTTTAAATCGGACTAAAATTATAAAATAATTTCTTCTGTAAGAATACTTGTAGTTTAAAACGAAAAACTTTGGGCGCAAGCAGTAGATATGTTGATGCATGAACAGTTCACAGAAGTGACTAACAATTTTATTTCACTTGTAGATTATATGAACTGTTGTGTGAGGTTTCTCAACGTCAGCTACTCTCTACACTTTTTACAATCATCTATTGCATGCACCACGTTTTGCGTTTTAAATCTTACAAGTATTTTAATAGCGGAAATTATTTTATACTATTTAGTCCGTTTTAAAAACGTGGTACATACATTTTTTTATTTACCTTTAAGCGGGATTACTTTGTGCCAGCCGTGGGTGATTTTGTACCCCTTAAAATGTTATTTTGTAGTTATTTAGTAATAATTTTTAAATTTTGAATTAATGTTTTAAATATATTGTTTATAATACTTAATTGAACACAGTTATGCTACAGGGAACCAACTACCATGGTTTTTAATAGCATTTGGTTGCCTATTTCATAACTTACGTTCAATTAGACTTCCTTATGTCTTATTAAAATAACATACAAATAGAACATTTTGAGTGGCACAGTCACGCCTGCTTTAACAAAGTGATCCCACTTGACGGTAAGTAATTATTTGACAAGAAGTGCATATTATTGTGATGATTAATCTTGACGAGATTGGACGGTCTCCGTAACGAGTCGGTTAGGAGCCGGTCTATGGTGCGAGAGGTCCTGGGTTCGAATCCCAGCGCGGGCATGGATGTTGTATTGTCCCTTCACCTCACTTCACCTTCATCGGCTCTTAAAGCCTTGCTCTTTAGTTTTTTCAGTGGTTTTTTTTAACGCAAATTAATACAGATATCAAAAATTCACTCTTAGAGTTTTAGCACTTATATATCATTGTTTGTAACCAAATTTTTCTGTTGCAATACACAAAACGGATTTTTAGATTTTTTGCCCCTGAAATATCACATATTTTGTTGTAAAAATAAGCCAAAATGTAGCAAAATTATTATTTGTCAGCAAAATGTACATTATTAAAAAAAAAACTCTCTACTAAAATTGTGTATCGTATGACTATACACCATCTCAAATTTTTTCAGAGCATTAAAAAAAAATATTCCCGTTATTTGCAATTGTCTGAAATAAATTAAAGATCATGGCCTTAAGACATTGTTGTGTAAGACTCGGTTTAGTCGCCATATAGAATTTTATTATTTTTCGCCTTTGTGAAAATTTTAGAAGAAAAATGTTAAATCTGCAACTATACCGCAAATTGTATTTACTTTGCGCTACAGTACAGAAGAGGCGATTGAGCTGGTACTGTATAATTCGGACACAATCAGTCAGGCAAATTAGAAATATATAAAATTTTGCCATACAGATTCCGGCCTAACTAAACATTATCAACTCACCTCACCATGACAAGATGGTCTACAAAAAGTGCTCGTTTGACCGTAACCAGCCTATGTGAAGTTGAAACTTGCTTGGTGACTTGTACAATACATACACATTCAGTGCTGAAATAACGGTCGCAGCTGCAGTAACCTTCTCTTCTGCACCTCGACTCTCGTCTTTAAGTATACGCTGTCGCTAGGGGAGGGAAGTTCTTCACAGGTTCATTTCTAAAGAACTCGTCGACTAAGACTCTTTCCAACTCGACGATGCAGATGGTAATGAACGATTTCTTGTAAATAGGCGGTCGCTGGCTGCATGGAAGTCCGTGCAGGACTGCAGACTAAAGCCTAAAGGAAGGCTCTGCTGCAGTCATCGTATTATGCGCAGACGCGATAATTTAAAGGGCCACATACATAGTTCATCTATAATAAAATTCTTGACTAGACTGAATATGGACTGGATTCAGTATGGAGCGAACCTAAAGCGAACGTGAATTGAAATGCGTTTTTAGTAAAATTTTTTATCTAGACTTGCGTGTAAACATGTAACGAACCCGGGCTGAACATTGTGTACAGACATCTTTTAACCAGACATTGAACTATAGGACAGATGGCTGACGAAAGTTCAAGAAGTAACCATTTGTTACAAAGATTATATTTGAATTTATCCGTCAGAATATTTACTTCTATTCATTTTTCACATCACATTATTTTTATAACATTAAACTGTTTTATATACCTAGCTCAGGAAGATTATAACATTTTACATAGCCAAAGAAACTATTCAATATGGCGTCCGCTTCTTCGTTCAGTTCAGCCCACGGCCGTAGAAGAACAGGTCTGGACACTCGCCTGGATATTTGACCCCCTCGTTGCTTGGCTGTAGTTCACCAAGTTACCGATAATATTGTGTTTTATTGGCGCTGATGTTAGGGCGGTCAGACTGAACTCCGCCCACTTCCTTTCCGCTGAGATAAACAATTTATCAAAACGTATTTTTATAAATTTATGAAATACTACTTCGCTCACAAATTTAAGAAAAGGCTCCAGCAATCTTTATTTACTTTATAAATTTAACAATGGAAAAAAGGGAGCAGAGTTTAGTCCGACCGCCCTAACTGAAGCGACAATAAAACACGACATTCTCGGTAACTTGACGAACTACAGCCAAACAACAAGGGGGTCAAGCAAAATACATTGTTAGATAGGCGAGTGTCCAGACCTGTTCTTCTACGACCGTGGTTCAGCCCAAGGGGTGTTTAAAGTAAATGTTTCTATCCAAATTCTACACTCCAGTCCACCTCGCACTGAGTCACTGCACTCCTTCATTCCAGTCCGTGTATGTTCGTAGTAACGTTTCAATCCGGATTCCTCGGTACACTGCAAGTTGAATCCGGATTGAAATTTTAGTAGAAACGCAGAATTAAGGTCGTGATATAATCTAAGTAAACCATAACCACAACGGTGCACATTTCCAAAACCATAAAAAAATATATCTGACTACAATTGACATAAAAATGCCGGATGTTTACACTTCTTGTCCAATCAGGTGTCACTGACCAACGGAATATTTTAAAAATATTTCCTTTGTTAACGTTTGTTAATGTAGTATATAAATATATTTACCTTATATTCTTTTGTACGTCACTCTAAATAAGAGCTTTCTTTTGTTTATTATCTCGTAATACACATACTACGGACGTAAATAATTCAAGAATACGATTGTAAGAAAATGTGGTTCGTTATTCATAGATTCTGGCATAAATAAGTTGGGAGTTTGCACGGCTTATTGTCATGGATATGGTTATGCACGATTGTAGCACGCACCACATCAGAGAATGAGTTCAATTCTTACTGTTATTGGTATGGTTATGGGAGGTTATTTCCATTTAAGCATTAATCTCATTGCAGTTTCTTGTCTACAATAGCAGTCGCAGTCTTTGTACAGTGGGTAGGTTGTATCAGTTGTGAGGCGGCTCGCAGAGTCGAAGACCACAATGGACGACTTGAAAAGAGGCGGAGCTTCAGTCAGGTGTGGGATACAATCCCTATCTCCATGGATACCGCAGCCGAACATAACCTTCATTTAGCTGTTTGGCTTCACATGTCCCGGATGAGATGTACGTCAAGAAAATTGATTATTTGTTTGGAATTTGCCGTTTTTTCAGGTAAACACTAATATTATGTATTTGCGTATCTTAACCATGAAATTGCATCTAATATTTTTTACCCTTGCATGCAAATCTATGAATTCGCAACATTTTTGCTTCCTACAATTACCAACTAACAAATCAGCATGTTTGTAAACAAGCTTTGTTTCCCACAGTACTTTTCCCCTGCGGTGTGTCGTCAGGGTCAGGGGGCGTGTACTTCAAGTCTTCCATTGCAACTACTTCTATTTATTCCAAGTCCAGAGATTACGACTTCCACCACTAGCCATTGGCGTAGCTTCGGACAAAATGGGCCATAAGACCCCACCCCAACTTAAAAAAAAAAAAAAAAAAAAAAAAAAAAAAAAAAAAAAAAAAAAAAAAAAAAAAAAAAAAAAAAAAAAAAAAGAAAAAAAATATCTATCTTTTTAAAATAAAATTTTGAACTTTGGCACACTTTGATTTTGGCACACAAATATTGGTTTTGTGTGGAATACCGACTCATGAACTACGGAAGTAAAGCTCGGTAAAGTTATTAATTTTTATTTGAATTTACAAAAATAACTTTAGGTGATATACCCCAAACCCTCCCTCTTTCAAAAGAATTGACTGTGCTGTGCCTCCATCATCTCCCCCAAATTCCAGCCAGCCGTACCATAGCCTACTGCAGAATGAATAAGTAATAACATACGTGACAAAATTATGTGGTTTTTATCGTACTAGTTTTCTCTTTAGATTGCTATGATGTAGGAATTCGTTGATGTTTGGTTACACTGAAGTTCAGAAGGAACTACAGTAACTTCCAGCTATCCGTGTGTGGACTATGCGATTTTCGGATTATCCACGGAAAATAATTTACTTTAAATAGTTGAAAAAAAGTTGAACAATTTTTTTGAACAATTTTTTTTTTTGTTATTTATAAATATATGCTGTGTTTACGCGCATAATGTTCCATGACGTGTAAAGCCCGCAAATGTATTTTAAAGGTATGAAGGATATTAATTTTTTTCCCAGCAGACGAAACAATTAGTGCCACGCATGAATGGATTAACGAGATTGTTTCGCGCGTCGCATGTGAATGGATTAACGGGATTTTTCCTTGGATAATTAAAATATTCGTAATTTTTTATTTGTGTTTTTAGATTATAAGCGCATACGCCCTAATAATTACTGCGAATAATCGTCTACTGTATTACATTGCTGCATTTTATTGCAGGAATGAATTCGACATTTTTCTTTCTACTGAGATGTAAGAAAGGATAAAAGTGGATTATCCGCGATTTTGGATTATCCGAGGTATCGGCCCCCTCCATTAGTGCGGATAATCTGGAGTTGACAGTATTTGATAATCTGTGAAAACACTGACACGTAATGTCACATTTCACACTGTTAAATATAAAATTGTGATACGAACGAATTACGGCATTTCTTGAAATATTAACGGTTGTTTAAATCAATGTCTGAAATTCCTCGTGTCTTTGTTTACACGCCTGTACGCCCCTAGAGCTTCACAATAACAATTATTAAAAAGCAGTTTATGTCGCTTCTGATAGAATTATTTATTCTCTCATGTTGAGCCATGTACGCCTATCATCACGATTAGAATTTCTAAATGTTTAATTAATTTAAAAACTAATTTCAATGTCTTAAACACAAGGGATTAAATAAAAATTAAAAAATTGGCCTTTGTTGCTTCTGTTAGCGATATTAATTCTATGACCACCGTAAAAACTGAACATAATAGACTCTCCTGTGGCTGTGCTTACCCGGAGAAGGACATCAACCACATACAGTTTCCGTACAATCTGAAGCAAGCAAGAGACAAGATGTATACACAACTCCTAATGTGCTGTTTTTCCCACCATATAATAGAGAATGCATTATTTGTTCACCTAACTTGAAAGTACAGGAAGCTGTTTTTTCTTTCCTTATTGCAAGTTATAAAAGCATGTAATTTTTCACGCTCAATCTTGACCCTATCGGCTCTCTTATACTCAGCTTGCTCAGATATAAACATCCCATTCTTATCTTGGGGTTTTAGTAAATTTCGCATAGTCATCTCAAACCGATAAGTGGTCTATTTTCACTACAATGGACCACACAAGGATGCTGTGTGCCATCTCTTTCCAACAATAAATACTTTTATCAATCGTTATGAATCAGTATCACGGTCGTAGAAGAACAGGTCTGGACACTCGCCTATCTACCAATGTATTTTGTTTGACCCCCTTGTTGTTTGGCTATAGTTCGTCAAGTTACCGAGAATATTGTGTTTTATTGGCGCTTCAGTTAGGGCGGTCGGACTTAAACTCCGCCCAATTTTTTCCATTGTTTAATTTATAAAATAAATAAAGATCGCTGGAGCCTTTTCTTAAATTTGTGAACGAAGGAAGTTTTTCATAAATTGATGAAAAATACGTTTTAATAAATTGTTTATCTTAGCGGAAGGAAGTGGGCGGAGTTTAGCCCGACCGCCCTAACTGAAGCGCCAATAAAACACTATATTCTCGGTAACTTGACGAACTACAGCCAAACAACAAGGCGGTCAAGCAAAATACATTGGTAGATAGGTGAGTGTCCAGACCTGTTCTTCTACGACCGTGGCCTCAGTACAGGCTGCTAATGCTCCGTATGTACTATTCTTTCATCTCTGAATACAACAAACACCAAAACCGGACAGCTTGTACAATTCTAGGAGAACACTGATTGTGTTACCACCTCCAGCCAACAGATAACAGCACACTACATTTTAGGAGTTAGAATGTTGTGGTGTAAGTCACAATTATTAAGAGGTGCTATTTTCGATCATATTAAACATGTTTTAAAACGAGTTCCGTTACAGTTATAACACTTTTTTTAGTCAATTTTCAAAGTAAATTCAAGTACAAAAAAAAAAAACACGGCGCTGTATTTAATGATAGTAATTAATCGTTTCTGTAAAAATTACTTTACGTGAATTACACCACTGTCATTTTAAGCCCTTAAATTTATTAACTGAAGATTTACGCTGCCAACATTACAACGTGGAGAAAAAAATTCTTTCCTCGACGAATAACCAGTTTTTGTTGCTACAACCGACAATAAATGAGTTATATAAAAAACAGCAGTACGTGAAACATATAAGAAGAGAACATTTATGTTAACAGAAATGTAATAACATAAACATATTCTATAATTCCAACTCCTGCCACTTAGTTATTTTTCGCACATTTCTCTCTGTTATTAGCATAAAGCTGCCTGGTATTAGTATTTGGTACAAGCCTTCATTCAGGCGCTAGCAGCGACACGTGAGGAGTGGTCATCGGTCGTCAAGTGCTTCAAGGAGTAGAGGGGCTCATGAGAAAAAAAAAGAGGGGGGAAGGTACGTACATTGTTCCGCATTCACGTGATGACACGTCCACAGAAAAGACTCTTTCTTTGCTGTATTCTGCTCGCCGACTAAGGCTGGATCCATAATTGATAAAATAACTGAAAGCACAGAACACAGGTCGTACACAGAAGAACTGGTTTCCATGAATACGAACCACGGTGCTTCGAACATTCTCACAACTGCTCAAATTTAGACGTGTGCATAGAGATAATGATATATGAAATTGTATTATTTCATTTCTTGTGCTGACGAATAGTACAGCAACCAATAAGAGAAAAGGATTTTCTGAACGTCACGCTATATTGGTTTAACCTCCAAAATACACTATACATATAGGCTACTGAAACAAAACGAGAATAAGCGATTTTAAAGCTAATATCTATTTTAAAATATTGGGGCTTTGTTACTATATTTCATATACAAATACGGTTACAATTCAAGTAGCATGTTCAAATGGCCTTCCTGATGTATTCTACAGGATGTCGACAATGTCTTGTTACCCTCCTGTATGTAGTTTATGCATATTGTTATGGCTTTATGATGTTATGGTATCTTGTGTTGTAACATAACCTTAAGTATCCAGTGGATTTATGGCATGTATTTGGTTGTGTTGCAGACAAGGAACGTGAACCATGTGTGATACCAGCGAATACGCCCTGGAATAGAGGTTTGTTGTGAGTGCTTGGGTTCACGAACGTCCTCGTACTGGGAGACACTTCGTGAAGTGCTGGCCGATTTCCTACAACGATTCCACAAAGAGGCGCCACCAAAACAAACCCGTCTGCGTTGGGAACACACTCTTTGAAACGGGCAACAGCAAAGATAAACCACGAACTTGAAGACCTTCATCCAGAGTGCAACAATGTCAGGAAGTCGAGGAATCAGTAATGAGATCACCATAGAAGTCGCTCTGCAAACGATCAGCAGAGCTTGGAATACCACGATCGACACTGCATAAACACATAAAGAACGACCTGAGTAGTGTAGTATAGCCGATTCTATTGCAGGAGCCTAGGAGCGGGATCCGGGATCTGTTCAGCATGTGTCTCGTAATTATTTGTGTACGGTCTACCCACCAAGTTGGTTAATGTCCGTTGTCTTGATACCTAGCTACCTTCATTGGCTTAACCTTCTATCTTGTTTTTTTTTTAAATTAGTTTTATTGTTGTCCTCTAGGTAGGGCTGCCAGTAGTTACCGATCGTCTCCTAGATGGCGTTAATTATTAAGACTTTAGTGCTGAGTCTTTCCACCAGAAGAGCTAGTAGCTATACCAGTCGTATTGGTTCTAGTGTCGTCTGCTAGATAGCATTGATGTTGTATGTACTACTGGTTTAGTCCGTCTCTGTTTTCAAGTATCGCCATTAAGAGCGCTACCGCACCTAACCTAACCTAACTTAACCTGGCCTGTCCTTCTAACAAGTTACACTTCTAGCCTTGTTTCTGTTCTTCGTTTAACCTAACACTTATTTTCCCTTGTATGTCTGTCTTGTACCATAGTACACTGCTAGGAATTCTTCTAGTATGTTGCATTCTCGTAAGGCATTGAATATGTTCCACTCGTGTAGGTCCTAGAATATTTTTTTTTTCTGTAAGGTGTTTATAAGTAGTGTAGGGTAGTATTATTTTACCTCTAGTAATAAATGTCTTCTTCCAATTCTTGTAATACATTATTCTTGCAATGATTTGTTAGG
>PNEQ01129774.1:0-17441 GCA_003012365.1 Medauroidea extradentata
GTGTGTGGTTTAGCGCGTGTGTGTGGTTTAGCGCGTGCGTGTGGTTTACCCCGTGTGTGTGGTTTATGTCTATTACTCTCTATTAGAGGAAAAAATAGGTCCAGGTTAGCTATGTTTCAAACACTCGTATCGTTTACATTAATCCTGTTTTGCTTATTAATGACATTTCTGTTGCTCGTTCAACCCTTATTTCTTCACTTAACATCATGCCCATAGCCAACGTATTGCTTGTGTTATCTTGACAATGCTTTATTTTTTAATAGTAGCTATTATTTTTCAATATGAAGTATACCGCCTGTACAAAAACTGAGCTGTGAATACAGTATTGTATAAAATCCGGCGCCAACGTTGCAAAATACTAATATTTGCTGACGGTAAAGTAAGCACTTTTGAAGTCCTGGTGTTTTATTCCTTTCAGGCAATATTTACTTCCTTGTAAGTAATAAGCACAGTACACCCGGTTAACCTTACTAAAAAGGTACTGTCCGAAGACACAACGAAACATATATTCATAATAGTCTCGACAAGACAAGATGCTCTTCAAATGTACTAACTTTACCGTGAACCGTCTACAGAATTCCTTAACCAAATTACATAGATATAACTCAAGAAATAACTTACTCTGAAAATGGAGTGTAATAATTCTTGCTTGCACATCTGTTCTAAACTGAACTTAAAATGGTGTATACTGAACGGTTTGCTAGGAGACCCAAATAGTTCTGTTACAACATTAGCACTCAGGTTTGTTTGACAGTAACATTTGTATTGTTCTTGCAACAATCCAAATATCGCCGAAGTTGCTCTGCTGAGAGAACAGCCTGTTTTTAGACGGAAAACGGTGCTCTGTTGAAATAACCATTTTTACAGTTAATCACAAACATTATTACAACTATACGATATATTGACATTACTACCTACGTTTAGTAGTTAGGTAGATTGTGACGATTCTTTTCTTTTGCATAAATATGGTTCATACAAGAATGTCATTCTCTCGGTGTATTTGACCTCTAAAAGGCGCCATAAAGGGTTGTTATTCAACCTCGTACCCAAGGGAAAACAAAATAATTACGACATTTTTGTGTACTAAGTATAACGTCAGAACCATTCCATTTTCTTGCAATCGACCAACACAACATAGGTTGAATTCACCGATCCATCTCAAGTACCCGAACTACTTCGAAAGAGAAGTTAAACGATAGCTACATAAGAAGTTTACGAATTCGTAAAGTACTGTTACCGTTCCCAGCAACTTTCACGACTTCGCACAAAGAAATGCTGTATCCCAGCAAAGTAATAGTTGTGTCTACAGCACTTAAAAAAAGGCACGAAAACTATGCAGAAGCAGATGAAAGCTTTAGACTCTCGATAGCACCAACACAGTGAATGTAGGCGAAAAAAAAACTAACCCAAAATAATAAATCAATTTGAGGCAAGTTTCTACAAAAAGAGGAAAAATTGTTCACAAGTTATTCACGAAAACTGTATTTGAACAATTGAAATCGGTGCATTGAGTGGAAGTTTCTCTCCCACTCACTTTTCACTCCCCTCCCCCATTCACACTGTCTCTTTATCTCTAGAAAAACACTGACGCTCGCTCTCTCTCTCTCTCTTTCTCTAGAAAAACACGGATGCACTCACACTACATTGTGTTTCTTCTACCTAGAGGATCAGGTACTGGAGAAAGGGCTGAGGAGCGGAAAGTCCACATGTATTAGTTACATAATAAGGCATACAACTCTTCCTGCCGTTTTTATATTAAAATCATACATTTTTATAACTTATGTGCGGTCATTAACAGTTTTGTAGGATGTGTACTTTTAGTTACAGATACTTTCTGTTGTAGATAGATACGGGTGTGTAAGCGAAATCGAGGTGTAGGACTTACTAACGCTTCGCTCAGGGTTGCTTTCATCTTCCCGCCTCTAAAAACACCTGCTAATAAGAGCTAACTTGCGAGGGCATCGGTTAAGACTTGACCCTAAAGACCATACATCCATATGCTCGGTCGGGGCAAGTAAGGACTGTGATAAAATTTTTGAGGGAAAGGAAGAGGGGTGGAATGAAACATACCGCACAGTTTATCTTCTCGACAGAAATATGACACGCTGGGCGGCACCTAGCCAGCACGTGCCGTGAATATCGGAAGAAGGCGCGGCACGATTAAAATAGTCACTCTGTAAATCACCTGAATGTAAATGGCTTATAAAGAAGCAAGGAGACCTTGAGCGATAGGTACTGTTGCCACGTACACTCGTTTGAGCCAACCATAAACTCCCGCCCCCCTCTTTAGAACCCTTTCATACACGCGAATTGTTTTCTCTTGCCATGCCACTGTGCGCACACGTGAACACGGAATGACCTGAAATACGTTGTAACTTTCAAGGTTGATAGTACTCATTCGCACTGGAACGCTTGCACAATAGTCCGCTAACGGAACCCGAACAGACCACGTAAAATTGATTGATGTGGAGTTATTTAGCTCTCGAGTTTACTGGGAGTTTAAGAATGTGTCGGCTGCAACTTTGTTATAAAATACAACTTGGCGCACACTGTAGTCATTGCGCCTTTTGTAGACGGTCTTGGTTATTTTTGAAATACAGTTACAGCCACACATATAGCAGGTGCCGTTTTTACACGTTCAATTTTGTAGCCACGTTATTTCCTGCCTTTTATGTTGTACGGGTCATTCGGGATAAAGTGAGCACTAAAAATGTAACCTTTGTAAAATATCACTAGCCATTACTGCACATAATTCAACGTTAACAATAGTTGCCTTACTGGTTGTTTGGTTGGCAGCGAAATTACGCAATATAGTTCCGTGTGTTTTCCTATTGAAATACATCAATAGAGGAACAAAATTAGCCAAAACCGACATAATTGTATTTTATAAAATTAATAAACTTTATATTATTAAACTGTATCGATTCATACTGACGGCGCAAACTATCTCACACTCGCAAACATCAAGTGACGTGTCCAGAGAGGTTAGACATGTCCCGTTGTTAGCCATTATGCGCGGAGAGATATGAATTCACTGAAAATATAACTTTAGCAGGGCTTAGTTGAGTGCTCACTTTATCCCGAACAATCTATATCAAACACACTTGATGAAATAACACACTTCAAATGAACATAAATATTTTTGTATCACGTATAGGTGCACAATATATACCAAAAATATTAACGTTACAATCGTTGCCTTAGATATACAGGTCTGGACACTTAGGCCTACATGCATCTCTAACACTACTACTGAGCTGGCCCCTTTATGACTGACAGGGATAATAGCACAGAGGTGGTGTTTTAACGTTGCTAGTCATATCTATAGATAGGGCCCGGTAGTTTTCGCGAAAAGATTTTAGCCCCTCTTTATTTCAGTGTCTGACGTGTACACCTGCACCTCAACTTCATGATTATTGACAGAGTGTTTTTGTGCTGAGTCATTATTCATTTGAATGTGCCATTCAGTACATGGTTAAATGTGACCCATTGCGTCTGTGATTTGCGGGTTTAACCTCCACACGCTGGACGTTAAGGCATCCAATTACTGACCACGAAGACGAGCTGCAGGTGCGCACGTAAGGGACTGAAACACAGTGCTGCAAAAATCTTTTCGCGAAAACTACGGGGTCCTAACCATAGATGATGGTTTTCGCGAAAACTACCGGGTCCTAACCGTAGATGATGGTTTATCGCGAAAACTACCGGGTCCTAACCATAGATGATGGTTTTCGCGAAAACTACCGGGTCCTAACCATAGATGATGGTTTTCGCGAAAACTACCGGGTCCTAACCATAGATGATGGTTTTCGCGAAAACTACCGGGTCCTAACCATAGATGATGGTTTTCGCGAAAACTACCGGGTCCTAACCATAGATGATGGTTTTCGCGAAAACTACCGGGTCCTAACCATAGATGATGGTTTATCGCGAAAACTACCGGGTCCTAACCATAGATGATGGTTTTCGCGAAAACTACCGGGTCCTAACCATAGAAGATGGTTTTCGCGAAAACTACCGGGTCCTAACCATAGATGATGGTTTATCGCGAAAACTACCGGGTCCTAACCATAGATGATGGTTTTCGCGAAAACTACCGGGTCCTAACCATAGATGATGGTTTTCGCGAAAACTACCGGGTCCTAACCATAGATGATGGTTTATCGCGGGAAAAATGTACTGTTTACTGGGTGTTAACGTACGTCCAGCTTATCAAAAGCTCACTGGCCTTTTTCCTGTACGTGAAGCTATTGCCCTATTAGACTGAGCTAATAGGAATCCCACTATTGTAAACCTTGATGCCTGTTGTTGGTCTGCAGACAGCCACGGAGGGTCAGACATTTTTCGCACAAATATATATTTAGCGAGAAACTACAGCGTTTTAAGGGGTATGTTGGCACGAAAAAATTTTCGCGATATACCATCATTAGATATGGTGAAATTTCGCGAATTCAATGATCTGCATGTTAGAATAAAATATCCTATGCATACTCAAGACCTGCCAATTCGTTCATTGTCTGCTGTTCCACTGAGCAGTAGCTATAGTGTACAAATGGTCGGGACTTGAGTATGCATAGGATATTTGAGTCTAACATGCAGGTAATTGAATTAGCGAAGTTTCACCATCTCTAACCATCATCTCTAGTCATATATATTAATGGCTTGCACACAACCTGCTACTCGTAATCCCATTTACCACCACGTAAAAAAACTACTCTACCAATAGCGCTAGCGAATATTTCAGGAATTAGCTCCGTCATACGAGGACCGGTTTTTAAACTCAAGTGTTCAGATCTGTTTTCCATGGACATGGTCCCGATTAGCCAAACAGAAAGAACCAATTTCACAGGCATATTTAATAAATATCGTACGAGGATGATATCCGAGAGCCAAAATATCGTACCCCGGATGCAGATTTATTACTGGGTGCCCGTAGGATATGGGTACAATATGGAATGAGGTCCTACGCTGGAGATCTGCAATATTATAATGGAGGGGGCGGGGGAGATCCTCGAGAAGACCAGCCGGCCAGCGACATCGTCCGGCACGATTCCCACATGCGAAAATCTGAGGAACGACCCCGCCTGGACTCGAACTCGGATCGCCTTTGTGTGAGGCGAGTGGTGTGACCGCTCGGCCGCCACGGCCTCTGGCATATCCAACAAAATACGCGGAATAAATGTGCTGTGCACACAGTCCCAACAATAAACACAGTAGCAATTTGAAAGTGAGAATATGTAATTTTTTAATTTATGAGTCGAATATACCTTCAAATATAATAAACACCAAAAATAACGTTCAGTCGCACTAAGGAAACTATTCCGCTCCAGAAGGACATTAAGATACTTGCCATGTCCAAAAGCACGCAATGATAAAATATGTGTCTTGCGTTTCGCAATTACATCAACACTAGTCGCCGATGACTTCCAGCTGGGACTGAGAGAAGGGGTTCTACTGGACCCGATATGGTTTTTAATCGTATGGTAAGAGAGTTGCATGCCGCTCTATTAGGAGCAGTACTGTCTATATTAAGGACTCGGCTCCGTTGAGCATTTTTTAGGTTTAGGACTGATTGTAATTTTTTGGAAATACTCCACACACTAAAATTTGTAAAATTTACAAAGATTCTCTTCGTAAAATCATTCGTTTGCAAAGTTACACAGGTAAAGTTTGTAATACTACAAAGGAATTCTGTGTACTCATACCGAACTTTCCCAGAATACAGGTTGGCATTTTTTTAACCCAGTACTGTCAAACAGCTTACGTCGAATAAACAAACGGTGAAGAACGAAATGGGAATGTTAACAACTCAATGGGATTACAATAACTAATTCTCATCTCCCGTTTCCTCCACCCTTTTTATTCCGGCGCATCTTCATTGTTTTAGGGCTTCATTTCATGTCAATCTCCGTGTCAAACAGGTGACTGCGAGCGGAAAGTCGTAAGTCTAGATCCGAGGTGCGATATCCTGTCTCTCGTGTACGCTCCTCATACGATATGTATTATTTAACTAACTCTCAGACTGGTGCCAAAGCGTTCAGAGCAAATACGGCCTACAACTAAGACAACAAACACTACGACCAGTTAGAGCAGAGTCGAACCAAGAACATCTTTGTTCGAAGGTAACAACTTTGCAACTTCCGTTAGAAGGCATATAAGTTTCGCTTCATTCAAGCTGGTGTAGCTACACCAGAGAAAAGGCGTGCCATTCAACAGGAGGTGACGTCATACTGTGCATTCACCGAGTTTTATTCAAGCCGGTATAGCTAAACCAGTGTAATTTTTGCACAAGAAATTACACCTGTTCTGGAGGTGGGTAGCTGGTGTAGTATAGCGAACGATGGTACGGTACGTGGGCTTCGCGTCCCATCGACAGCGAGGACATTATAAACGGTGAAATACGATTTGGTACAAGGACAGGAGCTGTGAGAAGAGTCGGCCATGGCCTTTGTTAAGAGTCCTCCCGAATCCGGGTCCAACGTGTTGCTGTTGCGCCACCCCGCTCGGTATATTGTAAACGAGCGCATTAAGTTTAAATTAATTGTTCAGTTTATAAAAAGTTGGATTAAAAAGTGTGTATGAGATCAAGGTTTTCACAGTTCTTGTAATTGATAGTGGAAAAGCACTAGTAAATGACAAAAAACAATATACGGTGTTCTCAGTTAGGGGTGAGTTTTTATGTGTGGTTGTTAGCACATTGAGGTAATTGATACTCGGTAGTAATATAACCTCAACACTTAATGTTTCGTATTTAAGCATTTCTTATTGAATTTTTAATCTTGCAAAAACAAATTGAAATACTTTTTTGAAAAGAGCACTAATTCTGGGCTTACTTGTGTGTCTTAGATAATAAACAAAATAAAAAATTCCGGCAAGAAATGAATGTCACAATTAAATTAAAAAGGAAATATTTTCACACATAAGCAAGTCAGTTTTAAAATGTATTTCCATACGTTGTTACAAGATTCAAAATGCAATATAAAACACCTTAACTTACATACGAAATGTGAAGTGATGAGGTTATATTACTACCGTGTAATAATCGCCATACATATTTAAAACTCACCCAATAACTGAGACAAACGTATATTAATTGTAGTGGATTATTAATGCATTTCCACTTTCATCTTCACGAACTGGTTTATTGGTGGTCTGTGGTCCGTCCCTTGACAAATCTAAATTTATACGAACAGTGGCTGCATTCGGCACAAACTTCGCCAAAAGTAGTTTCATTCAAGCTGCCAGTGTAGTTGCACCAATATGAAAATCTAGCGTAACTGCACTTCAACAGCTACACTGACACCAATTTCGAATGAACCGTAGCTATGAACACCACTTACACGTAGCAATTGAGCTCTTAATGTAATATAAAATAGCTTTACAGATATACAATGAACCATTACAAACCACGGATGTCGCGCTGTTCATGTAATGAACGGGACTGTGCGCGTACACACATCATATGCATGCTCAGGCACGCGCACACTCACACACCCACGTAATGTTTTCCTGTTTATACACTTTCGTAATATAAATGTTATGATTAGAGCCTCGCATGGAGGACGGGCTAGCGACGACGGCAGTGCAATCAGGTCAAGGGCTGCACAAGACAAGGGCCTCAGCGATTCTCCCCACCGGCACTGAAATGTGTCAATATAACGCAATGTATCGGGGGAATCGGGGTCTGTCTCCTTCAAGCCTTCCAGCCGTCACCACCTCGCCAGGATGGTCCTGGGCCGAGACCCACGACGTGCCGCCGTCCGTCGATAGCCGACACAATCATCATCAGCCTCCGGCATCATGCTAACGGTGAGGTCTAAGATGTCCACAGGGTTACCCTTCATAGAGTAGAACGAATAATTAGTTAAACAGCCGCTCCCCTCTAACCTAAATTACGTAGTACAACCGTGTAGTATTTTGTAACTAACTTATGTAGAGTAAAGCCACCGTAATTATATTAATATATAATTCATTTAACCGTAACCCTCACCCTTAACTTAACCACTTAATTAGTTTCAGTATAGAGTGCCCACCTCTGGCTACAGCCACCCAACAACTATAAATAATATGTAAACCTACTAAAATAATCGTTTTACAACACTGGTGGAGGCGCCTTCCGCTCCTCACCTCTCACAGCCAAGCCACCATCCCCCCAAATTAATCAACTTAAAAATTTAGTCAAATTATTAATTTAATTAATTTCCCAACCCACCCACCTTAATGATAGAATATTTAAATTAATTTCGTAGCAAGCAAAAATTAAAATCAACCTCCGTCCCCCAATTAATTAATTAACTTTGATTAATTGAATTAATTTCCCCACCCACCCACCTGTAAATTCTCGTATAAATATAGACAAAACTCCAATGGAAGGTTTTTAATTAATCTCGTAGCCAGCAAAACTTTAAATCAACCTCCGTCCCACAATTAATTAACTTTGGTTAATTGAATTAATTTCCCCACCCACCCAACCAGTAAAAATTCCTTTCTTATAATATTTAAATTTCTGTTGAAACAAAGTAATATTATCATACTCAAACACTCTATTTTAATTGTTATTAAAACGTAATTTCAATCATTCAATCAGTAAATACGTTCTGAGGTTTAATAATACAGTTATTATAGCAATTTAAAACAATTAAGTAAATTTATTGCAAACTTTCTTTTTTAGACATTTTAATGCATTTACATTTTAATGCTCCTCTGTGTGTGCCGTAATTGTGAAATTTCAGTAGAATAGTTAATTACCACGTTCAGCATTTATTATAAAATTGAAAATATATTTTAATTTTAAAACACAGTTAAAATTTCAGTAGGAATTGTTTGGTCGCTAAAGCGAGTCCTGTATTTTCTCAATGTAATGTCCGTGGTAATTTACACAGTCATTTAAATGGTTTTCAATAATACATGATATTACTATTTCGCTGCCATATAGAAGGCAGAGTTCTCGATGTTAGCTTCTTACAGTTCGCGCGCACGCACGCACGGTGCGGCGGCCCACTTACAAGGAATTCGCTACTCAGCATACACTGTTGCCAACTTAGTCGACCGGTTAAGCGAACCCAGGTTGACAAACTTAACTTTACGTGACCGTCCCATATGTTAGAAGAAGTCATTTATTCTTTCCACTTTACATCATTTCATTATCCTTTCACTATCACTTTCACTTAAGAGAGATGAGGCAACACGAGTACTAAGAATGAGAGTCGTCGTTCATTCAGAACTGTGGTCCAGAACTTTGCCAATCTTGAGGTAGCAGACGTAAAACACTTGTTACAGCAGCAGAGATGATTGATATAACGGGTGTTAGAACTGTGAGTGAGTCCTCACCATTAGGAGATCCCTTCTTCTCTTTTCACTTCTCTTCGATTTACGCGTCCGGCGTGTGAATTTGGTCTCTGCGGGTAGAGGGACCACCCCTTTTGCTCTACTGGCCGAGCTGGCAGTAGGAGCAGTTTGGACTTTCAGCTGTGGGTCCATGATTGTGACACAGTTGATCTTTGGGCAGTTGTACCTGAGTACGACTAGTCTTCGATCCCCTATATGGTGAGCTAGAGAGCCGATTTTTCGCTTGTGTTCGTCCGGTAATTTCTCTTGAATACGTATTTTTCTTTATGTAACTTTCTCTTACTACTGTTTTCTCAGCATTTCAGGTATGGGATAAAGTAACCAGTTAAATATCCTACTCTTTATTATCACAGCATACGTCGTATATAATATTTAACAGACATTACTAATTAGAAATAATTCAATTTTAATAATAATACACAGTCCAGCCCTCATAACATTTTAAATAGTACAAGCTTTACTGATATCCATATACTTACAGTAAGTTAATAATTATAACCGGCACGTACAATTATAAGTATCCCCTTCCCGATACCATAAATAATAACTCGTACACTTGGAGTGATATTCGTTACGTTAAACTCTAACTCTTCTTCAGTTCGTTTGACATAACGGGGTGTAGGCTTCAAGGGTCAAGCCACTCATTTCAGAGGGCATATTTTTCTTCCTTTTCTCTTTTCTATCGTCGGCGAATTGGGCGTAGTGACGTGCGATCTTGGTCTCTGGGAGGAGTGGTGCCCTGCCCTAGAGAGACCACCTTTGTGCCCTATTGGTGCTGTGGCTAATCAGGACATAGGGTACGTCCATGGATGCGTTGGGAGCCCTTGTCAATGTGGGGGTAGGCAAGCGACACATTGTCTATGTCCAGGTACCTGAGTACTCTGGTCGCCTTCTGAGATGAGTCATGAGTGCAGTCTTTGTGTCCGAGTCCATTGTTGTTCGTTTTTCTGTTAATTAGTATATATTACTATATCAAGTACTCTTTATATATATTATCTTTTATCGGTATTTTCCCATGACTTCTTAGGCCTTCATAATTGTATAATATTTATGTTACAACCAGTATACTTATCACAGTGAACCAGATGTTCAGTTACAAATAATAATTAAATAATAAATGATCCGGTATACGCACACGGAGTACATAATATTGATATACTTATCACAGTAATCCATAGATACCGTTAAAATAACTTAAAAATAGTAATAGTAAAATAATAAATATTCCGACATGCGCACACACAGTAGGTAACATTAATATACTTATCACAGTGATCTATACGTTCAATTAAAAAAAGTTAATAATAATAACATAGTAAATGTTCCAGCAGACGAACACATAGTAGGTAATATTAATTAATGTAAAATGTAATTTATTCATTAAATAATTTTTTTAGAATATTTAACAAGTTAATTCAGTGACGGCATCGCATAGTAATAATAATAATTATGCAATTCCACTGAATAATAACTCGCTTGGAGGCAGACCAATTTCGGACATCAAATTAGAAATTTTGTGACATAAGGAGGGAGAGTTTTTATATACATAATAAATAAAACTACTAAAATTGATATGTGTAATAACTAGAGCCACGATTTTATGGCGAAAAGATTTTTGCAACATTTGGTTCCAATGCGTCATGTGTACATCTGCAGATCTGCTACATCGTTTGTGACTGGATGATTTTACTCTTACTTGCCTTGGCAAATCACAGACGTACGGAGTCACAATAATCTTAGTATGATTGGTGCAGTCAAATGAGAGATGTGTCTGAACAAAGACACGCTACCAATAACCATGAAGCAGAACTGCCAATGTGCACAGAAGACACTGAAACAAAGTGGGGCAAAAATCTTTTTGCGACAAAATCGTGGCTCTAGTAATAACGGACTGAATGTCTGTATTTTTTTCAAGACAGAATTTTAGAAAAAAAAAATTAGTACATGAACTAAAACCAGAATTTTAAGTTGCAGGTCACCAGACACTACAACCAGGCCAGATCCAAATCGAAGCCTACAGAAGATTGACCTATGGTCATCCGACAACAGCCAGCGAAGATAAAAGCAGCACTGCCAACATTGAACTGAGCCAGCAGCCATTGCCTACCACAACTTTCTGCTAGCCACTAACCGTCCACACCAGACTCTCTCATTCCACGCATGTTTTCTACAGTCTCAGGTAACACCAGCAGTTCTATACTTACAAACACTTACACATCACGGTCGACCGTTACACAAAAACCATTACACACATAACACAATACAAACATGAGAAAAATTTTCTTCGGCAATCTATCTCAAACGCATGTAAAAAACAGTATTACAAACAGTTTAAGAGAAAACATTTATCGGACGCAAAATATATTTTGTCAAACATCAAGTATATAACGACATATTTTATTTAATTATTAATGATATATTAAGGGGTATTGATCCCTACCACCTTGGATTTATCTGTTTCTTCTCGATAACTTCTGTTCCAGTCGATGTATCAAAATTTTTGTCATGACAAGGCATAAATACAAACTTAATCGATTTTATGTAACTGCTGGAACCATAATATATTCATTATTTTGCAACGGGAAACAGCTGGAAAGGAAAATTTGCTTAATTTACGGGAGCGACTACAGAGGTCGCGACATTAACAGAAACAATGCTATATGGATTCCAAAAAGTGAATGAAACAATAAACTATGCCTTGTCAGCGTGAAAATAGTAAAACAATGTGTCTATTCCCTGACTTATAAGAAAAACCGTAAAACCGATCTGACAGGGATCAATCACCATTCACATGTGAGCTCACATAAGAAGTAGTATATTTATTCAGTTAAAAATGAAACACTTTACTTTATACGTGTACCTCAGTATTTGTTTTAAAAACAATATAATTGAAAGCCATTATTAAAGTTACAATACTATAAAATATTCAGAAAAAAGGCCTAAAACGCGAAAAAAGAACAAACAACAAATAAATATCTAATAGAAAATGTTTATAAGTTTCGTTAAAAACATTTGTAACCCGTAATAAGAAAAAAATTATGTATTTCGCATGGAAAATGTATCATTCTTATAACAAAAATATGTATTTTAGAATCACATAAAAATATATAAAATAGAATTGACATAAAACGTAATTTATATTGAGAACAATAGAATCGGGTAGTCAAGAAAAAAAAATTTTGTAACTTAGATGTAAGAATACCTGTTTAATGACATCACACATTGGTTAAAACAGAAAAATTAAAATAGCACATAAGTTAATGTTATTTAGAGGTAAGTCAGTGTAAGTTCCTTGTAATCCTATCCCTTTGATTGAAATTTAGGAGGAATGGTGCACCATTTTTTTCTGTTAGACAGATTTTTACACATTTATTACAGTAATAAGTTAATGAACTCCTAAATTTCAAACTATTCCGTCTCCATCCACGCCCTAAAACCGTATCATGGCCATTAGATATAGTTCCTACACCGATCTGTAAATTTAGACTGTAGTAAACTGTGATAACCTTGTTACATTTTCAGCAAAATTTAATACTCTTTGTACGAGGGGAGCGTAAATTATTTTAAAATTTTTCTTTAATACTTTAATATAATTTGTAAGCAATTATATTTCAATTTTCTGTTAACTAAACTAAATGTTACTAGGCAAAATAGCTATACCCACTAATACATGGACATTAGAACAGTTACATCAAGAAAAGGCTGCGCGTATCGCGAACTTCACTCGTAGTAGTCTGCCGCGTTCGCGAAAGAAGATATGCACGTCATAGCTATAACCCAAGGCCACTCGTCAAGCCTTCACCTTCAGCAGTACAACAAAGCTCGGCGCTGACCGAATGCAAACAGCAGAATTGCAAGAGACGAAGGCAGATCCTTTACCTTTAGCTGTCCATCTGTCATAGTTTTCCTTCACGATAATTTTTCCTTTCCGTCTGAAGAAGCAACCGTATTCCATATCCTACTGCCACAATACTACTGAACCATTTACAGGATGGTTGCTATTTCAAAATCCGACCAACCCTTATGATACGGGAACGTATCATTTTGGTAACTTTGGAGGCAATGTTATGATTAGAGCCTCGCATGGAGGACGGGCTAGCGACGACGGCAGTGCAATCAGGTCAAGGGCTGCACAAGACAAGGGCCTCAGCGATTCTCCCCACCGGCACTGAAATGTGTCAATATAACGCAATGTATCGGGGGAATCGGGGTCTGTCTCCTTCAAGCCTTCCAGCCGTCACCACCTCGCCAGGATGGTCATGGGTCGAGACCCACGACGTGCCGCCGTCCGTCGATAGCCGACACAATCATCATCAGCCTCCGGCATCATGCTAACGGTGAGGTCTAAGATGTCTACAGGGTTACCCTTCATAGAGTAGAACAAATAATTAGTTAAACAGCCGCTCCCCTCTAACCTAAATTACGTAGTACAACCGTGTAGTATTTTGCAACTAACGTATGTAGAGTAAAGCCACCGTAATTATATTAATATATAATTCATTTAACCGTAACCCTCACCCTTAACTTAACCACTTAATTAGTTTCAGTATAGAGTGCCCACCTCTGGCTACAGCCACCCAACAACTATAAATAATATGTAAACCTACTAAAATAATCGTTTTACAACATAATGTAAATATTCGGAACCCGCATTCTTAAGCAGTTCGAATCATTATCACTCACACACATTCAAATAGAGGCCATTCCCGATTTAAGATGCAGAGGCTCTCGACAAGATCAGAGATTCGTGATAGGATTTCAATCACCAGTCCACATTCCGATATAAAGGTATCTATCTACAAATCCGTAAGTAGAGTTTTTAACATTTCTGTATAAACAGGTTTCTTTCATTATCTTTGGCTGACTCCTTTCAATGAGGATAAAACTACGGGTTGCTTATCATGCAAGAGGAAAAGTAAACACATACTTATAACAGACTTTAAAAATGCTGACGTTCGGCAAATACTTACATAATGTTTAAAAACGACGTGGATATAGGCCGTTCACGATAAAGTGAACACATTTTAAGACCCCCAAAACACACACTAACTACTGTTTATCATATTTCGTTGCAGCCATAAACATTACTATTTGAAGTGTGATGCATGTAAGTCACATGACAACGACTGTATAAAGAAGTATCTGGAAGATCTAAAGTTACTATAAAACTGTTCACTTTATCGTACAAATTGAATACCAATTGTCTTATAATTGTCAAACATTAGTATTCCTTCTGCACAGGCTAAGACGTGTTCACATAAACATTACGCAACAGTAATATAAATAACAGCTTCAATTTGATTTAGTACTGACCAGAAATCTTGACTTCACAGTCTTCAATACACAAACTGACGCAGCAACTTTTTATTGGCTACTGATAATGAGCGAAATTTTTTTTACTTGACTGATCTTTGAATTGCAAGTAATTTCTGTAACATGTCCAGGGTTCACCAATGACGTGGAAATCTGCCACGTGTATTAAAGTATAGCTCAACCGTAAAAAAAAATGATAACATAGTCAGAAGGAAATTGTTTAACTCAAGCATGCCAAAACATTTATTTGCCTATTTCTTCTGACCCTTATGTAGAGGAATCGCCCCGCGTGACTAATCAAAGTACAATTTATGCGCAATAAATGCTGTGAAGTTACTGCGAACAAGAAACACAAGCAAGCCGCAAGTGACTTCGTGTCCATCTCTATTATCAGTGCATGCAGTAATCTACTCACCTTCGGAACACTTGGCCACAGATGGCCGACATGCTGGCACGTAGATTACTTGGACTTGTTTGTCCTTGTCTTTCACCTATAGCCCTCTTAGTACATAATTACAGTGATATCTCTCGCTCACCACCAAAACTCAGCTACACTTTTACAGGAAGATTCAGTACGGAGTGTGGTACGAGCAATGGTGCACGACCATATTTCATTTACAGTATTTTACCCACTACGAGCATTCCTCAAGGCAATATTTTTTTTAACTTTCCATGCTCTAAATGTATGCACATTTTTATACTGTGAGATAACAAATCACTTCCATGTAATCTCACATTTGTTGCAAGATAAGAAATAATCATTATTATATTCCAACAAACGTCAGATAATATGGAGAAATTTATTATCAAGCAATGTAAATTCTGTAGTATTCTAACATTTAGAGTACGAAATATAAAAAATGTTGATCCGCATTCAGGAATGCTTGTAGCGGGAAAAATACTGTAAATTAAAGACGACCCTGCGCCATCCCCTACATTTCACGTGTTAATAATATATGAAGAATTAAGTCGAAAATAAGTATTCTATTTTTTTCGTAAAGTCAATTATAGTAGAAGCAATACTACCATGAAAATCAACTTCGAAACTTCATTTCAGTAAATAAAAACAAAATCTTCTTAGTCTTCCATTACTTTGACACTATTCAAAATGTTGTTGAATAATACCAAGTGGTATTTTATTTTAAATTTAATAAAGTTACATTTTATAATTGATTTTCAGGATAGCCTTACTTTCACTATAATTCACTGTACGAAAAAACTGAGAACACATTTTCCACTTTTTCACAAGCTATTACCACGAAAATTAACACAATCCGCCCCGAATCAACCTGTATAAGACATCCTTGTTGAAATACTTAAGGTCGTAGTGGATTTTCATACTATTTTAAAAACATTTCTTTCACAAAATATTACATTTTCGTTAGTGATTCAAAAATGTATTTGCGCGGTCCGCGGCGCATGTCCAGTGGCGCATGTCCAGTGGCGCATGTCCAGTGGCTGAGAGGTGAGAAATCACAGCCGTGTTGGAACAGAGATAATGCAGGCGGCAGGGAAGTATTTCGGCAAATGCACTTGTTAAGGGGGCCGTTTGTATTGCCGTTGAACTGCAAAGCAGTTGATTACGAATATGTATTTATTCATAAAACTTTTAAGTGTAGTTATGATCTTTGAAAGAACTGTGCAATGGGAGTTCATGACTAGATTCAGTTTCTTGGACGTACCCCATTGCAAAATTGAACGACTGTCAAAGAAAAACTAAACAAATAAAAGAAACCATAAAATAAGCAGAGTATGCTTAGTCAGCAAGATACAAACACAACATGAAATTCCAAGATGGAATCGGGTCAAATAAAAACAAGAAACAAACAGATAATAAATGAAATTAATAACAAATAAAATAAAAACCAAATAACATGCGACACAACGATGAGACGAAACAACAAACACAGTAGATATCAGACACGAACAGAAAAATAACAAAAGAGCACAACAAGTAGACGAGACAAAATGCAACAGATATCAGACATATACAGAAAAGACAAACGACACAATGAAGAGACGAAACAAAACACAGTAGTTTTCCAGACAGACAGTGTTACGACGTTTCGGGAACTGGAATCTGTTCCCGTCATCAGGTAGACACACAGGGTTCAGGAACACGAGTGCGACTGATGAGGAGACTGGAAAAACCATGGGTTTACATAGGGAAAGCCCACTTATCCTGCTCAGCCAATGGGAGATTGCTAATAATAAAGGCTGATTCTTTGATTTTTCTTTTAATTTTGTCAGTTTCCTGTGTAAGTGGTTTCGAGTCTTCCCAAAGAATTTTGTGGCTATTTTCCCATTCATGTTCGGCCAATATAGATTTTTGGGTTTCGCCATTCTTGCAATTGTTTTTATGTTCTTTGATGCGTGTTGAAAGAGTTCTGCCAGTTTCTCCAATATACATATGACCATCTTGGAATTTCATGTTGTGTTTGTATCTTGCTGACTAAGCATACTCTGCTTATTTTATGGTTTCTTTTATTTGTTTAATTTTTCTTTGACAGTCGTTCAATTTTGCAATGGGGTACGTCCAAGAAACTGAATCTAGTTCTAAGTGTAGTGTTCATGATGTATCTATGTACAGTGTGTTTCGATTCAACACAGAACTGGCAAGTGGGCTGCCTACCCACCCGCAACCGGCTTGAATTCTGCTCGCGGCGCGCTAGCGACGGAGCTACGTTCGATTTCACTGGTTGCCGCCTTCTTACGCAGCATTCTATACGGTTTAACTCTTTCAACATATATTTACACAGACTTTGGAATATGTTTCAACG
>PNEQ01129775.1:0-47300 GCA_003012365.1 Medauroidea extradentata
TGAATTCAATCCCTCCGGAGTGGATTTTTCTTGCCATTTCTCCTTTCGTCGACAGATACTCTTGCATTGTCATGTTGTCTTCTTTTCTGAAATTCACATATTCTAATACTAGTGTAGTGGTATGATACAAACTGAACTTTGTATGCATAACTTCCAGAACTGCCCATGCTTCTTTTGCTAACGTGCATGCCCCAAGATCATCCACGAATTCGTCACTAACTATGAGTATTAAAAACGTGAGCGCAGAATCATTTGTTCCTCGCCGAGTTGTATTTAGAGTCACTAAATCTTTTCCTGTTTCGTCTACATAACCTGGACTGACAGCATCCCAGAGTTTCTTCGATATTAGCGCTGCTCTTGCCCGAATGGACCACACGAAATAATTTTCTCCGTTTAGCTTCGGAATTTTATACTCTTCAGAAACCGCACCAGCCATTTTTACGTTCGCTATTAGTCACACAAGTTTTCAACGCGATGGCGTGGTTTTAAAAACTCAGCCTGTCACTAGTAAATAATACGTTCTTTGGCATCTGCGCAGTTTTTCAAAGGCCCTGGGCCCATAACCTGTTACTTTCTAGCAGAGTTAATAAAATTACAAATAAACGTCACTCGTCTTTTAGCTGTTGTTTACTCTATATTTACCACCATTTCGACAACCACCACTAGCCAGAAAAAACAAAAACAAAAGAGAAAAACAGTGTAACCAACACTGAACTAAGATATAGAACTAAAACACAATCACATGACTTACAACAACAATAACAATGTGCAACACACCCAACACAATGTTTGACATAAACTACTGCCAATTTGCAATTTATAATATTTTCTTATGTAAAAATTTTACCATCAAGAAATAATTTTTAATGTGGTGTGAGGTAATGATGGCTAATTAAAACATACTTACCTAATTTCAGCAAAATTTCTCAGCTGAAATAATACTACAAGCACACTTCACTCCACAAAGCCTTCATTCAACAAAACGGCTACCTTAGACGTGCTAAAGTGCTGGTAGATCAAAGTCGTGCTTATGGTGACAGATTTATTACTTAAACAAAACTGTGTGAGGGAATGATGTCTAAATCAAAGTGACACAGTTTTAACTCTTGCAAAAAAAAAACCCATTTGTATTGTTTACTTGTTTCAAAAGGTTTTTCTTGTTTTTTATCTTGTCCTCTTTGGCATAAATGCATAACATACGGTCCATGCATTTATTTTTTGCGACTATTTTGAGAATTTATTGAACTCCTAAACTGTGTTAGGGACATGGTGAGGGAATAATTTCTTATCAATATTTTCATCCATGTTAATTACAGTGTAAACACATGTACTTATTTGTGTATGAAATTAAGTTATGAGATGTTAAAAGAATAAAAAAAACCAAATTGTCACTTATTTCCTTTATAAATGGTGAATACATTAGCTAGGGAAATTAAATTGCCTATTATCAGAGAATCACCCAATCCGCTAATTAAAAAAATTATTTCCAAGCTCCACGCCAGTATTTCCAGACCTCAAACGCACAAAACACGTTCACAAAGCCACCTTAAGAGGAGTCGCTAGAAAGAAGTTTCGATTAAAATCAATGTTTCTTTTTGTAGATCTGTATCTCTGTGAGTAACTGTTCTAGGAATGGTAATATTTTTTGTACTAAAAGGCTATTATCTATAGACAATACGTTTTACTTTAGGACTACCTACCACAAGTCAGTGAACAAGTTTAAAATGGGTGAGCAGTCTCCTGAAGGATAAGGGCGGAAGTACATAACGGAAACCGTTTTATCTTACGAAACAACTTCAGGTAGCATAGTTTTTTCATAACTGACCATGAAAAGTCAAAATTTGCATCATACGCCACGCAAATAGTGAAAACCAATGGTCTTGCACAGATGAAATAATTCACAGTGGAATAACATGCCATGGGCTACGAAACCTAAGATGATAAAAACTCGCAGTGAACAATTTTTGTATTTTAAAAACAGCTGAATTTGCACATTTTTGGCCTCCGAATTTTTTTTTTTATCACTGAAACCTTGATTAAAATTAGGGACATGGCAAAAAAAGGCAATTGACAAACTATTATTGCAGATGTAACAGTAATTTTGTGTACCAGTTTTGTAATTGTCTTAAAAACATTAATCAGTAACCAATATTTTTTTTTGTTGTTGGCAAGAAACACTATCTTCAGGTAAAAATGGATAGTTACATTGCTGAGGATTATTTCATAGTAGGAAACTTCAGGTGATTTAGTACGTAGTACATAATTGACACCATGCATAGATAAAGCTATTAGCAGTACAATGAGAACATATATGTTAATATGGTAGTAGTAATCCAATTTTTAATAGTGCAGCTGCTATTGGTGAAAACTTACAATTGTGGTTTATGTAACTAAAACAGCCACTGATACTGACATTAAGCTGCAAATACAAGTGGCCTCAGTCAGAGCAGATTTGTTTTTAGTAGATAAAAAAAATGCAAACTGTGCCAAATTGCTGGCTATTAAGACTTTATTCAGAAGTTGTAACCATAACTGAACTTGTGAATACAATGCCACTATATGCCATATAAGGCATAATAAAATTGCAGATTTCTCCTATTCTCTGCCACAGAAATTTGCATTTGCAGACAAATAAACAGAGCCTGATACATTTAACAGGCCTGTACAAATGGTGAAACTGTGTAATTAAAAACATCTTTAACATAAAATTCTCACTAATACGAATTTAATTTAATGTCCCATTTTCAAACATTTTCTACAATGAAATATCATGTCTTCTAATGAAAAAAAGTCTCATACTAGTGATAAGTACGGACAGGAATTTTTGGTGAAAAGATTTTTGCCCCACTTTGTTTCAGTGCCTTACGTGTACACCTGCAGTTCAACTTCATGGCTATTGACAGAGTGTTTTTGTGCAGTCATTATTCATTTGACTGTGCCAATCAGTATACGGATAACTGCCACACATCACGTCTGTGATTTGCAGGTTTAACCTCCACATGCTGGGTGTTACAGTATCCAATCACTTACCACAAAGCCAAGATGCAGGTGCGCACGTAAGGCACTGAAATAAAGTGGTGCAAAAACCTTTTCGTGAAATTTACTCGGAAGGCATAAAAATGAAATATTTTTCCCATATTGTCACAAGGCAATCTTAGTAATATTGCTTTTTATATTGACTTTCCAATCCCTGCAAACTTTAAACCTTTTTTACGTTAACATATGTACCACACTTTTGGGGTATGTAATATAATAAATTACAAATATAATACTATTGAAATTCTAGTGAAGTTGCAACACAAAAATTCTATCTTTTGGGATGAATAATTTAAACACATATTTGAGTCAAATGAAGAAAATGTGTTTTAATAAAAATTTTGAAAATGTTTTGGTATTTTATGGACAACCCTATTACATAGACTTACTATGAGTTGCAATATTATCTGCATTTTTTACAGTGTCACAATGCGTAACTGTAGAGGACTGGCAATACGAGTGTGCCGAAAATGTTGGGGTAAAGTGGTCCAGATAATGAAGATGTGTGAGAGGCACAGAAGAATGGACCTGGATGTGAGAAGGCGACAAGCAGAGAGGGAGAGAATTAATAGAAGGCAACGGGGATAAATGCTGAAGAGAAATGCGAACAACAAACATAAAACATTTTCGGCCAATATTCTTAATGTTTCCGGGAGTTATGAAACTTTGTCATGTCAATCCACTTTGAATTATATTTTTTACGTTTTTTTTTTTTAATTGACAGTAAAATAAAAAGCTTTTTGAAAATTACTTTTAAAGAGTGTTAAATTACCACAACTACATTTCGACCAATCAATCTTCCTAAATACCGGCCATAGCAGCTTTGGTAACTAAGTGACAATTTTGCACCATTATTCCTCACGGCATTGCACTGCAGGATACAAATGTAAACTATAATATGGTACTGATACTTTAACCCCAACTTCCTGACCATGCGTTTGCATGTAGTGAAGTCTCAAATAGAACCATTTCTTTTTAAGCAGAAGTATTGATGACCACACATCACTTTTAAAGATGCCAGAAGTCATAACGGTACCTTTTTTTTCAAAGGACAAGGTTATGTGGTTATGAATCTTGAGTAAGTCATTGATACAGAGTAATTTTTAAACATAAATTAGGTTAAGTTCAATATGTCCCTCCACCCCCCTCCCAAAATCTTATTTTGCAGATAAAAGTCCAATGTTACACTTATATAGATAAAAGTACCATTGGCTTAAAATTTGACATAACATTTCAATGGTTCACACATTTATCAATCAATAATTAGTTTTAAATTATAATTAATACCTCAACACAATATACAACTGTTTTGATAATTTTGTATGTGGAGTTCTGAAACGTTAATTCTTTTCTATTAAGTATGAGGTCAGATACACACATTATCTAAACTACTAATTATCCCTAGTTTAGATTTTATTTTGAATCAAACCAGTGACACTTTATTACAAAATCATCAGTGGGCAAAGAAAAATTAATGTCCCAACAAAATTGCGAGAGAACCACTTTTGCTTGCAAACAGTACAGAATGCTGTAACTGAAAAATGTTACTTCCTTATTAAATGTGTGAACCACTCTTGATTGCAGCAGTGCAGTCACTAAGGAAGTTCTTCAGGCTTAGTGTCACTTGAACAGTGATGTTATTAAAGACAGAGCCAATTGTTCAGACGTGACATGACCAGGGAAATAAATAGGTCGGTTTGGTCTACAGAATCATCCTAGTGTTCAGCTAGAATGATCTCAGAAAAACTACGACGTGACTAGAATGCTTGCCTCACACCAAAGTAAACCGGGTTTGATCCCCGTTAAGGTCGGCCTTAAATTTTTCACATGTAAGGAACCTGGTAGACATTGCCATTGGCTATACTTCAGCTTAATAAAATATAACTGTTTTATTTTTATCATAGGTCACTCGAAACAGAAGTGTTCCACACAAAGTGATATCACCAGTGTTTGGTACATGAAAGAAAATGAGATGTCATGCCCCTGTTCCCTGGAGGTGCATGATTTGTGGGGAGTTTAACAACTATAAATTCTTTGCAGTCACATTATTTGGACAAATAATGTAAATATGAGAGGAACTAGAACATAAGGGCTCCACCAGCTACCATATAATGGATAAGCGTCTATGCAGGGAAAAGAAACAGACCAGTTCAGATTCTTCACTAAGCAAGAAGACAGCAGAAGATAAAAATTTGTAAAACATCAGCAGATGGTTAGGAAAGGAGTAAGAATTAAATTATGTAAATACACTAGACTAATAGCCAATAAAATTGCTGGTCTGCACACTAAGGAATGGATAAGAGTAAACTGCATACTCGGTTGTTCAGACGTGTGGTTCAAGTACTTGCGGCAATAGCAATCTTCCGACACACAACCTGCATTTAGGTGGCAATATAAGAAACGTTAAGAGGTGTCATGTTTCCTCATCGTTTGTTTGCACAGCCAGAGCGAACAACCAATTTCAAGAACACTACCACCAAACAGAGTACCAAGGAAGATTCAAAGCCTATTAAGATTGTGGATTACTCAACAACATAATTACTCTGGATTCAGGATAAAGTTTTACTATTTTGACAGCAGAAGCAACCAATGTAACTGTCTTAATTTTGAGACAATCAAAGCCCTTACTTATAGCTACGTATCGTATTTCAGGGTTGTAAGACCGGTAAGAAGATATAAAATAATATTGAATGTATTATTTTATATATAATATTAATTTATGTATTACATTAATATTTTACAATTGTTTTTACAACATAATAAGTGCTTCAAGCTATTAACTTTATAGTTATAAGGCATTTTCAAGTTCACACTTATTGAAGAATGACATCATGTAGCCATGGTTGCCAAAGTACATGCAACGCAGCCACGTAACAGGACGTCTATTCCTTTCAGTTGAGCTCTCGGGCCGTATAGGAATATAAACAATACCACATGGATTAGATACATTACTTGTATAGGTGATTCGGAATAAAGTGAACCCTCAAAAAAGCCCTGATTAATTTCTATTTCCTGCCAGTTTATATCTTTCCGCCGAATGTAAACACAAATAATGCCACGTGCTTTTATTTACATAGGGTCGTGCAATGTTTACAACTACATTAAACTGCTCCGATAAATTTTAGCTACAATATCTACTCATTAAATGCACTGGGGCTGAATATAAGATATAAAAAAAGTAATCTTAGTTATAAATACCTGCGAGTTAATGTCTGGTTTCTGTCCATCGACTAATCTAAACAACACGCACTATTGCCGTTATGAATCTCGTAAATGAGGGCATATTTTATTTGAATTTGTAATGCAAAACCGCCACTAAAACAGACATGACACACGCAATTCAATAATTCAAGTTTCGTTCAGTTCTACTGCCACGAACAACGATGACGCACTTCAGAAACAATAAATAATGTATTTTCTTAACATGTAAAATAAAAAGTATGTTGTTTCTAGGCTGGCAAACGTAAAACATCATTTACAGATTACCGATGGTTTCACATCATTTCGGCAATGATACTCAAAGTAATTTCCAATATTTTGAATGTGTATATAGCACAACGGACAAACGCACGCAAATGATGCAACTTGGCGGTGAGAATCTAACTCTGATGCCACCTGTTGGTGGAGTTTTGAACTGTCTGAAGCGCGGAGCAAGCTGTAACGACCAAGATGACTCCAGGTTTCGCGATAGCGTCACATTATTCTCGCGCCAATTGAGTCTTATTATACTGTAAGTATGAATGTCAATAAGATCACAAGTAAATGTTTTGAAGTATATTAAATACAGAGAGGTCGATTTCATAATATATTCTTTCACTAATGTTGTATTCAAACAGGAAAATACATGAAATTACATGCAATGAATCGCTACCAACCATACAAGCAGTAAAGAAACTCTTGTTAGTGGTAGCATATATGCAGTAACGGCTAGTGACTTTTTTCAAAGATTAAATCTTTAGTGCTCACTTTATTCCGAATGGACTATAGTGCTTGAAATACTATAATTAGTTTGTACATTAAATAAATATTTAAAAATGGTAAAAACAACAACTCAAGGCTCAACATCAGATAACTTTATTAGAAGCAAAATAATACAGTTTTTTTAACCATTTTTATTGTACCAGTTCTCAGGACGTACGTGAAAGTAAAAGAAGCAATATGGAATTTGTGACATTGTTTAAACAACTGCTTATATTTCAAGGAATACTATGATTTGTCTGTATCTTATTCACATACTTAAAATTGGTAAATGTGATGCTACTTACGTGTCAGTTTCCTCAGAGATTACATAATAGGTCATACTAAACTGTGGTTTAACCAAATTTCTACGAACTCAGACACCATGACAATCCAAAGAGAAAACTTGTACGATAAAAACACATCTTGTCGCTTCTGTTGCTACTACTCCGCTGTTGTTCCGATTGTGCCCTGCACGACGTGTGGCTGTAGTTACTGAAATGTGAAAAAAGTGGAAAATTAAATGTGCACCGAATAGGCAGCGTCACCAGGACAGTCTCCATGTTTCACAAAATATTCGTGAGAAAATACTGAGGACCAAAATGGAATTCTGCTCGGAAGCCGAAAAGACTGCAAACATTTTCTGCATCGGGCAGAATACAGTTCTAAAGTAAGTACAGTTACCTATAATTTTATTGTATAAACCTGGAAAATTGGCTTAGAAATGTTTATGGGACAATTTTTATTTTCATTTTATTTTCATAACCTCTCGTATAGTAATCTGTAGTAAAATAAGGTTCCAAATAGAGGTTTCATGTATTTTGACCTAACATTGAGCATGAATATAATAATTTTATGAAGGTTTAAATAAGATGTATTCAGCAAACATGTAGTTAAAAAATTTCGAGTCATAAAACATATTTCTCATATCTTTTTAAAACTTGTTATAATTGTCACTTTGCCTCACAAGTCCAATATGACAGGTAATGGAATGTAAAGAAAACTTGGACAGCTGTTAAAATCACATGGTGGTGTATGATTACACCAAAATATATTTTCGTGGATGAATACTTGTGCACAACCCCTAGAACTGTCAAAAAAGTCCAACTTTATCCGAATCCAGAGTAGTTCTTGTATTGGAAGAAATGTGCATTCATGCTGAAGCAGTATCAGGGGGTCAAGGTCGGACAAGATGAGCGACATGCAGGAAACCAATTTAGGCACCAATAAATGAGATGTTCTACATCTGGAAATCATGGCATTTACAGATTTAATGCCATATAGACACCCTCACCCAAGAGTTCAAGAATGTGGCACATTTATCTTTGTCAGCATACAAAAACCCATGGAACATGTAATAAAGTGCTAAAGGATTCCAGTCCCATTTGCACCTAATTAACATAGTGTCACCCTGATTGTAAAACCTCGTAACTCCATTTTTGTTATGTTTCGTCTCTTAAAATTATCTTAACAATATGGTATGCCTAAAATTTGGTTAAAAAGTAATTACAAGGTGTTCTTTTATTATAATGTTATGACAAATAATGTTTTATTTCACCACAGAAAAAATTAACTGATTCATCTCTATTTCTTTCTGCATCCATACAAAATGAAGTTACAAGGGTTTACAATTAGGGTGAAGATAGGTAGTAGGCTGACCAGCAAACGTTACAATGTGGAGGTGCTGGAGCCTCGTGTTGCTCCATATCGTCAGAGCTTGCATAGAGTTCTGTACATACAGGACAGAGCTGAACTTCGTGTGGCACACTTCATCCAGGGGTTCCTATGTATGACCACAATGTCTGGCTGCTTCCTCTGTATGTATGTTCACCTGATCTCTAACCCTTAAGAAACGTGTGACCTATAGTTGGACGACTCCCCTGCCTAAGATATTAACAGCTCCAGAGTTTGAACTTATGAAATGCATTGATGCATCGTCGGCAGATATACACCAGACAGAATTCCAAAATCTCTTCCTCTCAAGTTTGTCAACCCTATCCTGATAATACAACAGAGCCATTTACTTGCTTTTTAGAGAGCAATAATTGAGCAATATGCTGCTGTATTATACAAGTTGTTTTTAATTTGGTTAATCCTGCCACAAAGTGCAATCCAAGAATCACATGGTTATATCATGCAATTTCGTAATTACATGTTGCTATTAAAATACATTAAAATAAGCTTATAGACACTGATTATTAAATATTATGAGAATTCTAACATCACAAATTTATTTTAGTGTATCTTAGGAAATAAAATACAATAATGCATTAACCCTAATGGAAAACATTTTAATACTTGAGTGAATAATATCATTTTTTTTATGTTTATTTATTGCACATATTTACACTATATATGATCACATAGGAACTGACACTTCTACAAGAAATGTATTTACTAGGCACTGGAAAAAAAAAAAACAAAAAAGAAAAAGAAAAAAATGGGACACTACTGCAACAAACATGAAAAAGATAATTTTGGTGACTGTGGCAACTATGCATACAAATTACATGTGTTATTTTAACTATGCATGGTTATCATATTTTACCAAACAAGTGTCTGTGAACCAACTAGACAGCCCATTACCAGGTGGTTGACAAATCAAAATCGTTATATCTTCAACAGTCTTTACAAAAGTTGTTTTCAACTTAATTTATAAGTACAAATGCATAACACGACATGTAAAAATTTTATTCTAAACAAATTTTAGTACCATGAAAGCATAAATAAAATAAGTCTTACATCTAGTTAAGGAAATGTTCCTAAAAATGTTCTTATATCTAGTCATAAAGAAAGATAAAACTGTCATATTAATAAAATACACAGTAACAAGAAAACCAACAATCTTAAACGATAAACTAAATGTGAATAAAGCCACTAAGTTTTTGTTTATTACGCAAAAATTATTTATACCAAAATTCTTCTAACCATTTCAGCATGATAAAAATTTTCATGAATGTGAAATTCAAATATTACTTTTTAAAAGAATAAACAATCTCAGGCATAGGCCTACAAGATTTTACTACTGAGCCATATAAAAAGTAAATTATAGTTAATATATGTAATACACCTATAACACACATCAAATTGCAAAAATTTGTATAGTTGGGTGCTTTCATTAATTTGACAGATCTTCTATGCTCTACATAACTCTGAAATAATAGCAAAAAAGTAAAGTACACAAAACTAACACACTTTCATTTGTAGCTTACTTAATATACCTTTGCTACTGCGTTTCACACTTATATTTACATCACTGCACAAGTAACACATACATAATATGTACTCCCAATGTAAACCTACATCTTGACCACTCCCAAATCTCAACACAAACCTCTTTACATCACGTCCAAATAAATATTTTATCTCATGAAAATGTTTATTACAGTATTATTATTTTACAATTTACATTAGTCTTACAAGATGGTGGGCTGTTTAAAAATGTTTATATTCACAGAGCATACAATGAACATGCTCAAACTTTCCTTGCTCATCATTAAGTATGTTTCTGCTTTAACAATGTACTTCCAACACACACACACTGACATCTTGTGCACCAGCCTGCCATGATAAATCACTATTTAGATGAACTAAATAAAAGCAAAAAGACAACACAGCAAACTACAATGTATTACATGAATGATACAGAGAATAATTACTTGATATGAAAAAAAAAAAAATTCAGTATCTTAAAATGTATTATTAATAATTTTAATGCAGATACATACTTTACTTTTACCCTTAATTTATTTACATTATGGGCACTAAATTTCAATTTGAGAAAATTTGATACCCAGATAAAAATGATCCTCAAAATATGAAAATGTTCTTATGCTAAGGATGTGAGAACATCACATCTGAGCTTCATGGTCATACAGTTACCATCATATACAACACATGTGAACAAGGACACAAGTTATAATAAACACATACAAAGGACCAAAACTATTTCCCTAACTATCAAGACCTATTAAAAGGTTCCTCGTACTTAAATATTATAAAACACTAATATCCACATATAAAATAATAATCAAACATGCTGTTCCATTCTTTTCCAAAACACTTCCTTAAATGCATGTTGAGGTCACTAGATAGACCTACCTACATATTTGGGAATTTCAAGTCCGAAGAGTGCACATTGTTTGAATGAGATTCACAGTGATTAACTTTTTTTAAACAGCATGCCAGTCATACTTCTTAAATTCTCTAAGAATTTAAGATTATACTATACCTCAAATTCTTGGTTTTCTAGTCGTAATATTTATTTTAGATTATAAATCAAAATCGTTTGCTTGTAGAACCAATTTTATGTACATGTTCTTTAACAATTTTTGTGCTGAAATTGCTTTATGTGTAAAGTCAATTTGTAAACAGTAAGAGAAAAGAAGTTAGTATAAAATTATTTTTACCCTCGCTGTTTACAAATTAAATTTATACATACAGCAAATTTAGCATAAAAATTGTTTAAGAACATACTGTATACATAAAACTGGTTCTACAATCAAAATTTTTTTATTCATACTCCGAAACAAATATTACGACTTAAAACCAGAATTTTTACTGCAAGGGTATAGTCAAATCTTAATGTATGTATACAGCTTTCAACAAGATGCCCTCAAACTTGTGACGAGCAGAAAATTTGTGTGTTTATTTTAAGGCCATGCTCTTTACTTTCTACTGTTTTTACAATAATAATTTTTTAAACTTAAACAAGAGTAGATATAAAAAATAAGTCTGGCAGTTTTGTTTACAATTGTTTCTGCAGTGATAGCTAATTATTTAAAAGCAAGAAACTATGCGGTTTCAACTAAAAAGTCAATTAACCATAATTTTGTTAATTACATATTTAGCAAAACTGTAGTATTCACTGCCTTGAAAAAATCAGCCAACATACAGAAGATGATTTTAAACAAAACTGCCAGACTGATTTTTTATATATGTTGTCGTTTAGGTGTAAAAAAATTAATATCGCTAAAAAAGTAGAAATAAGAGAGTATGGTCTTAACAAAGAATTTGGGGTTATAAAATGAATAGAACATACTGTATTTTTACACAAATGTGCTGTCACTTAATGAGAGAAAACTGATAAATGTGGTTTGAAGAGGGTTAACTCTTCCACTGTGACATTCGACTGTAGTTGAATATACAAAATATTACTGAACTGCAACTGTGACTTCAGTCGAACACTGAATTAAAGGACTCTATAACACTAGGTACATCATTTTCTCGCTTGTAATTAACCAAAGTAAACTATTTACAAGAAACTAATCTTCAAAAAAATTTTACACTATCTTGGCATGATTAAAACTTTTTATCCCGCAGCAAAAGAGTTAAGAAAGATAGCAACCCTGATATGAATAATACCAAATGTACCAAAATGTAAATTTAAAAAAACAGCAAAATGTTATACACAGAATTGAAAGTTTACAAAAATTTACCAAGAAAATTCAATTGCTTAGCAAACTGTAACATAAAACCAGTCGAAGTACTTATCAAAACAAAAATACATTGAACCAACATCCATAAAATCCACACTAGAACACATGAATATGGGGCTGCCAACCCTTAAGGCTCGGTTTCAGTCGCCATGTTGAATTTTACTATTTTTAGCTTTTTTGGAATTCTGAGAGGAAAAATGTTAACTCGGTGACTATATCGCAAATTATATTTGCCTTGGACTACAGTACAATCATGGCAGTAATATATAGTTAGGTAACAAATTGTCGGGAAAATTATAAATGAAAAAAATTTGCCAAACAGATAACGACGTAATTATATGTTACCAGCTAATCCGTAAAGTCAGTACTGTAGCAAAATGTAAATAGAACTTGAGGTATAATCACATATTTAACATTTTTCTTATTAGAATTCCAATAAAGCGAAAAATAATAAAATACCTTTATAGCGACTGAAACCAAGCCCTAATAACACAACAACTTTAGTACACACAAACTGCATACCCTAGATAAATTAACCATGACATACATACTTGAATACTACACAAATACTCCGCCATTTATTGTTCTAACCGGATAACCTATCTGCCATGTAATACAAACAGTATGAACAGTACCACTACATAAACTGGTGCCCAACGTGGGGTGCCAGTTTATGTGGTGAAACTATTTTTTATATAGTATATATATATATTCCTTTAGTTATTTGGTGTATTAAGTTTTAAAACATAACAATTTCTGTTAAAAATTATTTTACTGTATAAACAAATTTTGCATACACCTACTCACAGGGGCATGGCTTAGCCAGGGGGGAAGGAAGATAGGGTTATCACCTCCTTTGTCCCTCTTGACTAGTTCTAAAGAAAATTGTCAAAAATTAAAAATATTTTTACCAGTAGAATATTCAACATTTCTTTTTAGAAAACTGCAAAAATAACATTATTTTGCACCTTGAAATCCAAATTTTCCCAGGGGACGCCTCCTGACTCACAGCTTTAAAGGAGTGGTGGGTGTTCACTAAATTATTCTCAGGTTAAACCCCTCCCCGCCCCTTTTTTACACAAATTCTGGCTATGCCACTGTCTACTAATTACACATTCTTGTCTTAAAACTATGAGCAAATTGAACTGTTAACTGTTATTAGCCTTACAAATAAATATTATTAAATTTTTTTCTAACTTAAGTTTTAAAAAATATTTGGCTAAGTGTTATGTACAACTACATGTACAGTAATAATGTGCATAAGAAAAAATAACTAAAAGAAACACAAGTGGGTGGTTGATAAGTTTACTTCCACCACAAGATGCAAACATACATGATAGCATACATATAGGTGTCTAGATCACAAGAAAACTGTAACTTTAATTATTGCGCGCATAAATCCTGGTATAATGAAACCACATGAATATGAGTTCAAGTTCAATTGACACTACTTGCAAAACAGGATACAGTGTCAAATGGTCATGTCAAAAACACGTAGTTCTTGGACAACTGGCAAAACCTCTGATAGTGCGCACGCTAATAAAAATTGCAACAACACACACCTTCAGGTGCTCCACGGGCATCGCCCGATAAAAATGTTCCAATAAATACCTTTAGTCCACCAGGTTACCCGGTTCCTCGCTGTGGCTTATCAGTCTTCCCCAGTTTAAACTGGCTCCAGTGAATTACCTTAGTCTGTTGTACAATCGGCGATTACGTAGTGGGCAGCGGTCAAGGCTTCCAGTCATGGTGAAAGGCCCTCCATCGACAGTAGTGGGTAGTAGGCAGATCATTCAGACAAGGAGGGCAACTCATCAGACCACGGACCCGTTAACACAAGGAACATACATCAGCTAACCTAGGCACGAAGTAATAAAGGTATATCACCTTCGTCGGCCTCCCACACACACTGCCCGACTGTCCCTCCACAGCCCCACATCGCCGTCAGCACCCCCTGCCCCAGCCGCCACATCGGCAGCACCACCAGGCGAAGCAAGTCAGAAACATCGACAGGGTAGACAACGAAAAGGCATCACAATTAATATTTGTTTAAACAAGGCCATACTCCAAACTGTCCACATTATTACACTGCATATTTTAACAATTTTACCAAACAAGGTTGTATTTCAACCCCACTATAAATATTTACCAGAACAATAAGCAGCTCTTGTACGTTGCCCACGAATTTTAAATGTATTATTCGTCATCATCACTATTACAGGCCTATTTTATAACATCCCATTAATGGTTACTGTTCACTACAAACTGCCTCTAATAAAAAAATATCTAACATTCCCTAAATATACAGCTGAAAAATTGACATGCCAATTTACAAACGTACAATTTGCATTTGGATATCAAAATTAACAAAATAAAAAACACAAGTATTTTAGACTGGTACTTCCCAGATGCTTACAAACACAAAGACAAATTATTTCTTCACACAGAAAAAAATGATCGCGACACTACACTAGTCGAACCAATTGCTTGCAGGCAGCGAGTGTTGATGGCACATTTTGATTCAGAAGACAATGATATGTTATTAGTAAACCTAGCAGTTGAAGAGTTAACTGTCAGGTACTGTGTAATAATATGTTTAAATATTGCCAGGATTCAGTAATTCAACAGCTGTGCAAAAATCCAGCTTTTATTTGGTCCTGCCACATCTTCGTTTGTAACCGTAACTATTACATTTGTGTGCAAGATACTCTTATTAAACCAATCTTCAATCCTCACGATTTTTATCTACCTCAAAATTAGTTCCTTCACTTCTGTACTCATTCAACAGCAATGTGATTTACTTAAATTAAATATTAACAGAGTATGCAACATTTCTGTAAATAAATCTTTCTAACCCTTTACTGAAATTGTACTAATAAGAAGTGTAACTTATAACAGACATTTTTTGTGTACACAGTAGGAAAACCATTCTTGTCAATTCCTTAGCACACCAGCTCAGCGGCAAGAAGTAATTATGTTTCAAAGTCGTCTTCTTTTGCTAATAAACTTTTGAAACTCCGCGCAAATGAAAAACGCAACTCCTTAATTGCACAAATGCATAGCATTAAGTACAATGCTTGCTGCCTCATTAATTAGCAAAAATTTGAAGTATTAATTAGATATGGGTGGTACATACTATTGAAGAATCAAAATTTCATGCTGCATATGCCACCTCTGAATTTTATTTATTTAGTATATATACCTGCCAATGCCGATACGAAAACCGTCCAATCTGCTGGACCATAAATTGGCACTAGGATGACTTCCCATCAGAGCATAGGCAAGCACTAAAAAGGTATGGAGTGAAAAGGGGTGAAATGTGTTAAGACTATAGCTCAAACAAACCCAATGGACTACCGTGATTTACAATTTCACAAGACACTCCTACAAATGCACATCAAGCAATTTCACGAGTTTTTGAAAATTGGCTCCTAAGGGGGTGATTAACCTTCAAACAACTATCTATGCATATGAGGTCTTAAGGTGTTTGTTTCAAAATGATGTTTACTGTAATGTAATTTTACTGGATACAGTAAATTAATTAAAAATAAAGAAAACTTAATTTGTAAACCACTCAAGACCAACAATTCAAAAAGGACAAACGTATGACCATTAAGCGATAATAAACATGGAGTGACATTTTGCAATTCTATTAATACACGTGGTACAATATCTATGCACACGGGCCTGTATTTTATTAGTCTTTTTCATTTACAGAAGATGCCCACCTTCCCTGGTATTTTGCCCTTGCCTAGCATGCTACGAGTATTGCACAAAACTTAGTATTACTATGTGTATTAATCATTTAAATTTCCATAAATTTAGTTTTGAAATATCAATTTGATAGAATCAGTTTCTGCCTATAATTAAATCACATCGCAACACAGTAAGACTTGCTAAAATTTCATGTTATATGAAAAATATATCTTTACTAGAAGTAATACTTATAATGGTAACAATTTTAATAAGAGCTACATGCATTAAATTCAACAGTACCAATAACCCCCAAAATTCCAATATTTAACATCAAATTCCGCAAACTGAGAAAATCACGGAAATATTTCAGATATTACATATAGGAAGAAACTAAAGGATATATTTATTACTATTCTATAGTTGTCAACTTAAGAAAAAAAACCCTTATTGGTACTAATTTTTACAGATCCTGCACAAATACTTTTGATCAGTAAAAATGATAGCAACACTGTCTAGACCAAACAAGCACAAAATTGTTTTATTGCATCATTTCTGCAGGTAAAATTCTTTAACCAAAACATGAATCATATATTTACGGCAACTTAAACACAACTTAAAATAATTGCAGGTGACGCAAATAGAAAAATGCTGGTGAAAATGGAAGAAACTGAAACAAAAATAAATTACAATCACATTGGCTGACCTCCAGTGAAAGAATAAGGTCGGTAGCTAAAATTGTATGTGACTAATTTTATTTGTAGATTCTGAAAGTACATATTTTTCTGGAAATAATTAGGCTGTTAACATTTGAAACATTTTGATTTTTTAACACCACAACCCAACAAGAAATGCAGCCTGTTTGCCAACAACAGTTCTAGAAATGAACGTGTCAAGACTGGCAATCCAATTGGATTCCTTCTACCCTTCAGTACATAAGTGAATGTGAGTCTCACACAGCCACAGACAAAACATGTCATGAAGATGTGGCTGCAGGGAGGAAGGAAGTGTGATACAAGAGCAAAAACAGCATTTTTAAATTGGCAACCACTTCCAGAAACTTTACAAGTGGAATTATGTAACCAAGAAATTAAAGCACTGTGTGTGGTGGTATAATACGCAGGTTTTTTTTCCATTAAAATGAAATGCTGACATACGTTCATAGTTTTATTAAAAATGAGAATACTGTACAGAACTCATTTGGTCCTAGTTTTCATGGTGCTCAAAAACAGACTAAATAAGCCAGCCAGGATCGAGATGAGTCAGTATTAGAGCAAAATAGCATACATGTAGGTTCAACAGGTTTTCAACCACATTAAATTTACTGTAACATGTAAATTCTTAGCTCTGCTCCCACCTGGGCTCTGGGCTAGGCAGCACACTAAACTTCACAGAGAAGTATATTGTCTCACAGGAATTAAGGTCTAGGATTGAATATGCAAAATGTTGCAGCTTTGGACTCAAGTATTTCACAGGAGGGGGGAGGGAGGAGCAGCAAACTTGGATTCTTAATCTTTGACCGCAAAAGTCGTAGACAAATCTGTCAACCAAGTAAGAGACATTCGGAACATTTTTTTACGACTTGGCAGGTAATGATCACAACAGTATTTTCACGCAGAAATTGAATTTCATTGTACCATTTTCATTTCAGCAACCAGAGCTCAAGAGTTATAGCTCCTCGTGAGTGCAACTTTATTAAGTAGTCTACTGTGTGAAGTGTTATTTTTTATTGGGCAGTCACATCTTGCAATTAAATGGTTTTGGTTCAAGGCATTGAGCCATATTCTTGAATACATCTTTGATTTGAAGTTAACAGTTGGATTTTATCTGAGTTATGTCAAGACAGGACTGCAACTTTCAATAAATTGATGTGGCTCCTTGACATCAGATATCTGAAGAGCTAACATACTGACAAAGTATAGCAATGAGTGAAATTTGGTACCTAACCTCCAACTATCTTTCCTCACTAGCATTTTACTTGCAGGCAAATAGGCTTTGCATGCTGAAACCAAGGTGACCGTCACAATAGATTTTATTCAACACTACCGTAAATTTTACTTTTTCAAAATGTATTAATCCTGTTATCACTTCAAAAAATTTGTAAACTTAAGTTAAAGTTTCCAGCATTATAAATACTTGGCAGTTGTTTTTCAATTGTTGTTAATTTCATATCTGCAAGATTAATGTGAAGGCCCCGCTACAATCAATTTAGCATAGAATACAGCACGCACAGAAAGTTCAATTCAAGGTTTCTGGTGGGATGTGCTACAGTTACAAATAGCACAGGAATGCGCACAGAAAGTTGAGCAATATCCTGTAATCCAGTGTGCTGTGCGCAGTGCGTAGCCAATCAGAACACAGATACCACTGGGTTAAAAAGAAAATAAACACTGATGAAAATGGAAACTAATTCAATTAACCTTCGTAAAAATTAGCGCAGGACTGAGAAAAATTTATTTGTTTGAAACGAAAAAAAGAAAATGTTTTCAAGATTTATAACAGTTACTGTAATTTTTAAAAAGTAAGTTCACTTGATTTTGTATTATAAAATAAACAAAAAGTTATTTACGAAAGATGGTAACAATAAAACATTTAGAATCAGTAATACCAATACACATGTATTATTTACCATTGTAGTTTGTTTTCATTTTAACATCATCTGCTGTTTCTGTGCGTGTGCTGTTTCAATAGTAGTTTGCAGCTCTGTGCTATGCGTGTGTTCTGTGTCTGTGCATGTGCTGTTTTCTGTGCTAAATCAATTGTCATGGAGCCTTAACAAAGATTTTAATTGTGCTACTGTTTCTCAGCCCCACTCAACTTTGTATTTGACAGCTTTTACACATGATGAACATAAACTGCATTCTCAGATTCTAGTTCCAAATATTTGGCCAAGAAATTCTTTTTTCTCACCTTCTGATATTCTGTGTCTCATGAGGGATTTAAGCCATGGTCTAAATTACAGGAGAATAAAACATAAAAACTGAATCACTTCTATCCAAATCATCCCTCCAGCTCAGACCCCTGGTGTGTTGTGGAGTGCAGACAATAACAAATTCCATGACAAAATATTCAAATTTAGTAATGCAGTTGCCCTACACTATGATGTGACAGTACAAAAAAATACTTTTTAATAAATAAAATTAAATAAAAGTTGACGAAAAAATTGGATAAAAAATGTACACTTTAATTACAAGGTTACTTTTTAAGAGAGCTATGTACCAGATGTAATTTTCCGCGTTTGATGCGCGGAACCAGTGAAGCGATAAGGTTCAGCTTTCCACACCCGACAGTAATTGCGTCGCTTCTATTCACAGCGCGTCAAACTGGCGTACAGTGTTTTCGTACTACTCTTTTTCCTATGGGACTTAAAGTGGCGACCCTACAATATTATTTGAGGACAGTTTGAAGTAAAGACCAACGCATGCTTCTAACGTTGAGTTTTACGAATCTGGGTGGCATTTATCCAGTTACAGCTGTCTGAAAAAAGCCATTTTTTGCCATTTTGAGGGGCCCTGAAAAAAATGTTTCTAATAAGCATGTTGCATTTTTATAATGACAGAAGCCTAGCTTGAACCATGTGTTCTTTTTGCAGATAGACATTGTGAATAAGTTAAGGAGTTTCGCGTATATAAGAAAAGGCGCGACACGCTACAACATCGTTCATGCGTCAGGTGCATAAGACCCTTAATTTGACAGATTATATATATACACACACACACACACACTTTTAAAATACAGTACTATAGTAAAAATTTCATTTTAAAAATGTGTAATTTTCGCGCAATGGCAGGAATTTTCTTTCTCATAACAATCAAATTTAATAAGACAAATATTACACTTTATGCTTATGCATTATCGACAAAAGGTAATGTGCTTACAAGTTCTTGGTTCACTCAAAAGATGTATATCAAACAAATATTTTAATAATAATTCACATTTTTCTTTCATATGAAGAGACCGCAAATGGATATTTGTCCTGGTACAAATAATGCAGTAAGTATTTAATTTTTATAAATGTTTTGCAGTAACGAAAGTCTCACATACTCTCATGAGATACTAGTTTTCTAAGATGACAACTGCTTAATTAAAAATTTACATACTGAATGTTAGATAAATGTAGGAAAATGCATTCATATTTGGTCCATTCAGATTAAATAAATTATTAAATGAGTTCACTCACAGGAACCTAAAGGATTAATACAACTGTATTTCTGATGTAAAAAATAAGTTTCAGATAAATAGTTCTTTGCCAGATGTGCATATATACATCTGCATGGCTGAAACAATTTGTATGTACAACGTAGATTCATATTTTTCAGAGATGGCTATAAACACACTGCCTTGTTGTTTCTGGCACTTAGGGAAACACTTTAATCCTTCAAAACAAATTTTAGTTCGGATTTACTTGTATTGTAACCTTTTGCAAAATGACTTGACTATAACATGCGACTTTACAGGTTGCACATCTAGTAAAATCGCAGCAAAAAAAGTCACAACCACTTTGTTGATACGAGTACATGTGCATTTCAATACTTAAGTAACTTTTAACCATCTGAAATTTTGAATATTTTACAAACACAGCATTAGAGATCAAACAAACAAAAAATCTGCAGAAGTTACAGAAAGGTAAGATGTCGAGCAAACGACTGGTATACTCAATCGTCAATAAAATATAAACTACTCATCATAATTAAATGGGACTTTTTACTGAAAGGATTCGCAACCAACTATGACAAAAATGAAACATTACTTATGTGCAAATTGAGTCACACTACCAAGATCAGAACACATGGTATATGAACAGATATACCACAAAGTACATCTAAACATGTGTTAAATTCAATTCTTGGCTAATAATCATATAATAAAAAAAAGAAAGCAAACATCTTGTAAGACAGGCAATGCAAAATATACAAGAAAGCATCTTGCAACGATATTGTGGAATCATCATTTCATTCAATCAAAACCTGTTGGCTCTCTCATTACACATACAAATGGCATAAAACCACATGATAAACACCTTCAGATGATTCACAACTGTTACCATTAAAGAAACTATTACCACAAAACATTGTAGAATATAAATTCTAGCTGAAATAGGAAATACTAATGGAAATAAAACACTCGACACACTTAGGTAAATTAATGTAAACTGGAAATAAGTATACATGTAAATTTAATGTCATCTTGGAACTTCTACAAAGGTACAACAAATAAAATACACTTTTACGCATCACATCCAATAAATGACTCCATATACATGTTTCATAGTGAATGGGCTCTCCACAGCATGCCTAAGGATACCTGGTAATCTCCTTTATTAGCAAAGTTAACATCACTGATGAATATTTTAAAACTTCAATGAATAAACTTTGAAGCATTTTGAAAGATTCTGAACTACAGAAAAGCTGTACCTGGAACTTAAATTTAAATGCCTTCTCAATTTGTTTCAAAATGGTGAGAAAGCTGGTTAGATACTCCAGCACGACCAGGCCATTTAAGAAAATCACTAGTGACACCAGAAGGTTCTCTTCACCTGCCCCCCCCCCCAACCCTTTGGTTAGGACAATTGGTTAGGAAAGCAAACTCCTAGTCATGAGCATAATTATAAACTTTTACTGCATTTTAATAGCATAGCAAACTTTGCTGTCATTACTTTTAAATACCATTGGAACTACATAATTAGCTTGCATGATACAACAAAAATGTAAAGCAAGTGACAATGAACAAAATTTTTGTATCAATGAAAAATATCTCTATCAACAATCTCTACACATACATGGCCATGATTTCTATTTCTACGCCCTTCTCCCTTCCATATATATCTCCTACAAGTAACTTCTCTTTCTGAGAATTTTTAAAAGTTTCTGTCTAACAAGGATATGCAGGGGAGATATCTAATATTCCTTGCCACTCCAACCTGGAGCTGATACCACACTCAGAAAAATTATACTACATACTTTGAAATTAAGCATACAACACAGTCAGTCTTTGACAACAAAGAACAAACTGGACGATGGATAGTCATAATTAAGAACATTATTGTATAGGGACATAGTTTGACATTTGCATTTTTTTTTTTTTTGTGATACAAACAAACCTACTGCATAAATAATAATTACTTGAAACATTTGTGAAACCTAGAACTATTTTTTTTTGTAAAATTACAGTTATCAGCCATGAGTTTAGACAAGATACTTATTTTATGCAATTTAAAGTTCCTCTTTACATAAATTACTTATAGGGTAGTTATTTAATAGATAATGATGATAATTAACATCAAAATTTCGAATTTATCTAACATATAAACCAATACCCAGAAAAAAATGTAACTGGTATTTCTAATTGTTTTGTACGGTTGAAGAAACTTTTTACATTACTGTGGTTGTCACAACTGGAAACTCTTTGACAGCCGGATAGATTAAGCAATGATAGCAAATATCACAGGTCAAGTACAGAGTACTAAGCTGTAATAGCAGCTATTAATCAGTAGATATAATGCTCGCACACAACTAGAAGTGTGTGAAATCAGCACACAACAGAACTAGTTTAAAAAAAATATTTTAAATTGTTTTTTGAGTAAATCATTCAAACACTGTCAATTTCAACTGCTTGCAATATAATAAATCTAACTACCAGTACATATCCAAACAACAAAATAAGTTTGGCAATGTTTTAAAAGCACAGATCGTGGCTACAAAGAGAAGTAGCCACAAACCATAGCACACATCTGAAGCAAGCTAAAAACTATAATTTAACTTCCTAGCAGATCCCAAACAAACACATTTATGGTAGGTCATTCAATACTTCAGAATACATGAAACTACAATGTTATATTAATGTCAACATAACAGAAAATTCACAAAAATGGAAATATTACACCTTAATAACCATCCATGAAAAATGGCCTTCTTACTATCCATCGTTCATTTTTATTGTAAAAAAAAAAGTCAAATTGTAGCCCCTAGCTATACTTTGCACAGTTATTACTGCACGGATAAATTACAATGAGAAAATAAATAATTGTTATAGTACCACAGGCCCACAATTCACCAGTAACACAACATCAAATAAATAATGCTATCAGAAGGCAAGCTTTTTTCTTTATCACACCAACCAACGGAAATCGGAGGGAGGGGGGTGAACAGAAATGTAAACAAAGTCATGTGGAATCCAGACAATGATTTATATAACCACTTATATTGCATGAGACACTGTACTTAGGTTGTATCTTAGTTAAATACAGCGGAACCCCTTTTTTACACATCTCAAGGGACCTGGAAAAATTGTTGTAAAATACAGGAAGGTGTAAAAAGAGGGAAATTTCTAACTTAAAAGTTGCAAATGTGACCACAAACAGTAGGTGTAAAATGAGGGAAAGTGTCAAAACGGGAGGTGCAAAATAAAGGTTCTACCGTATTAAGAAATGGTAAACGTGACGACATGAGGTTCAACATCACAGAATAGTAAGAAATGCTATCAGAAGTGCTATCAGAAGTGATATAGTGGAACCTTTTAATCATTACCATACAAGCTCTCGGGAAGTAAAGAAATATAAACAAACCATATGTAATTTGAGACATTGGTTTATATAACCGACTGTATTTATTTAACTACTGTAATTTCTTTGTATCCCAAATACATACTCAAAAATGGTAAATGTAACATTACTTAACATGTCAAATTCCTCATCATATAAACAAGCCTACTGATTTCTGTATAATCAAACATCCAACAACACCAACACCATGATAATAGAAAAGAAAAAGGATTACAGAAGCAAAACAATTATAACTGTAACTAATATTTCCATGAAAGGTTCTCTGTGTTGTCATCTAGTGAGTGAAGCGTGCTACCATCTAGCACATGTTCCAAGAACTGTGCCAGGAAATATCTCCCTCCCATATTTTTTCACATTTCATTGCATTTGTGTACTATTTTCTGGTTTTTATTTTGAGCAACATTTTTTCAATCCTAGGTTTTCAACAAGATGAAATGTGATAGTAGTATCCACAGTGTGGTAATGGTCATAAGTCAATGTGTTTTTGAAAATTGCAAGTTACAAAGTTGTAATGAAAGCAAGGCAATTAAACATTATTTCACTTATATAATACACAATAAATAAAACACATAGAATGCATAGGTCTATGTGAAATATCACCATCACGTTTATCATGGCCAATAAAATAGTCATTCAAACTGTATGTATTTATGCAACAAAAACACAAAACATGCTGTGAAAATATTATTTGATCAAGACTGAAAAGTTCACACCAGAGAAACGGATTCATCAAAACTTTGCAACTATTTAACAGTTAGAAACTCACCATATACGAACTTCAAATTTCCAAAACACCATAGTACACAGGAAGTTAAATTTTGAACACAAAAATGTGAAACAGCAAACAAAGTACGTAGTACATATATCAGATTGGCCTATTTAACATGAATGCATGTTTAGAAAATCAAATGAGTTCATTGGGTTTTTTTATAACATTGTCCTGCACATTTATTTGTAAATTAAAATTTAAAAAAATTGTTTAAATCCCAAAAAGAAATTACTGTACTATTATCCAGTACCCATGAACAGTAGCAGCTCATCATCTAGCTGGTGGTGTAACTATTTGAAAGACTCTGTTATTGCTTCCCTATAACAGTTGCTCCTTCCAGCATATGTACACTGCATATTCCTTGCCACACTATGAAGTGATACAGTTATCTTTACCAGCTGCTGTGGGGCACTTTGTCAAAATAATGCTACTTGGCACAATATAACCGTAAGTAGATTGTTTAAAAATATAATTCGCAAACATTTTGGCGTATGTAAAATGTTTCACTGTAGTATGTCAACATCTTGAACCAATTTCCATTCATTTTCATGCAAAATACAAGTTTGTTTACTTTTTCTTTACACCACTTTAGCATTTTTGTTTCCAGTAAATTTCCGATAGAATCGCAAGTGAAATCGTCATATGTTAGTTTCAAAAGTTCCTATTGAATACAATTATTAACCACAAAGCCACATTCCAGTACATGTACTAAATTGCAGTGTTTTCGGCATTTTTCAAGCTAGATGATAATGTCACAACAAAGACCATAATGAGCTCTCTACATATACACATATGCTTGAAGAGTTTCTCCTCCCTTGATCAAAACCCAAAAAGAGAAGGAGACTGATTAAAGTCATGCAATGTAGCATAGCTTCTGTTACTTATTTATTCTGTCCCAGTACTATACAAACAGCAACCTACACTGATAAAATACAATACACACTTTCTTTGCTGACATGCAGACAAAAACACTCCAAAGTCAGTATTCATTCAGTTGCCTAACTAATTGTATTTTTATCATTGTACTCAACACAGATCTTCCCTTAATAAAATTATAAAAACATACTACAAAGGTCATTAAGTACCATTATAAATTTATAAATAACAAATGTTGGCAACTATTACAACTTGGTTCATGGGTAAACCTGTAAACTTCTGTGAGAGTAATTTATTCACTGTATACTGTACATAAATAAGAGAACTTAATAAATATAATCCAAAGATAAAATAATGAGGAAAGAATGTCCATTAGTAATATACAGTAGTACCTTAAAGTGTGGTGAATAGACACACTGGGATGAATGGGACAAAATTAGAAACAAACTCCTAATTCAGATCTTTAGCGCAAATAAAATTGTAATTCAATACAACTACTCTTTGCAAATAATTAACTTATACAGAAACTGTTAATATAAAATGATGTCACTCAAACCTGCACCCTTATTCAGCCCACTTTATAGTAATTTATTACTAGGAAACTTGCACATAATCTGGAACACTTTTCATGAAAAAATGTAATAGTTATAAGCAATTTTAGTACAATAGTGAGCATATGCCATTGCTGTAATTCTGTACATCATTCCAGAAAACAACATGGTGCAGCAGTGACATATGTCTAGAATTTTACTGAAGATCATTCACACCCACTGCAAGAATGATTCAAATATAATTGCAAGCAATATCATATGTATTTTTTAAGAAAAGTTTTCCAGAAAAACACGTGGGAGTAATTAAAACAAAAGAAAGGTATGATTTATTATTGGACCATTTAATATGCACTGACAAAAAATAAGATGGAGATAAAATTGTGATTGCTATGTAACAGAAACTTGCAAACATAGAATATTGATCACTACAGATGCTGAAACCAAGACAATATGAAACAATTTTACCAACAGGACGTGTACTTAACTCACAGAAAGCATAACAATTAACAGCCAGTGAAAGTCACAAGAGTCAAGGATGCACAATAGTTTTATTGACAAGTAATGGCATTCCACTTTTGAATATACTATGCATATAAATTTATTTAGGTTGGTATAAAAAAGTGCAATAATTACAAACAATGATACATAACAAATACTGTAAAATTATATTTTTAAAAGTTATGATAATAGTTACTATTAATTCACCATGGTTCTATAGCATGGGTTCATTAAAACTACTGTATAGGCAAACATGTTCGATGGAGTTGAAAAATAATTTTGTTAGACAGGACTACAACATCCAGTTTTACAGAAAAATTGTAAAATATTCAATTACGTCAATGATTATTTACTCTAGTGAACCAACAGAACACAGGTGACAAAAATTAAGCGTTTCTTTCAAACTGATGAGCCACCCTCTACTAGAGAACCACATGTCAGGTAACTACGTAATTCTTTACACACACAAGAAAATGTCTGCTCTTTGCAAAACACAATCTCCAGTAAACACTGCAGAAGTGACAGATAGTACATTTTTTGCCACATAAATTCCATATAAAACACCCAAGTTTGAATATAAATTACAAAGAAGGTACTAAGTCTTCATGAAATACCTATAACAAAGAAAAATTTTATCAACTATTTTAAACAGTTGACTAAACATAGAATTACTCACGTGTTTATTACATGTACGTACTACTTAGTGCTAGACTTTCACGCTTACAATAGCAGTGATCAATGCTTACACTGTGAAATTACAATGTAAATCCAGTTAGTTTTTGGTACTTCTTCCCTCACCATCAACTACAGTACCAACGAAAATATTTTTCTAACAGCAGTTTTCTTACAGCAAATGGGTTAACAATTACGCACAAATATACGTGCAGTACACACATTTGTTCACTATGTTTTGAATGTGAAAGCATTTTGAAACAACCTGTTTTGAAAATGTCTTTGTTGACTTGGTAGCATTACAAAGTGCATCAATCTAGACAAATTACATTTATATGGAATTCTGTGTTATTGTTTACAGTTGGCTCCTGTTAACACATGAAATTAATCATTTGAAACTGAATTAATATGGCACACAAACAACAAAGGCTATATTTCTTTCCTTTGAACTTCTTTAAGGCAAAAACTATGAATACTGTACTAGTAAAACCAAATTAAGGCAAAAATGTGTGTCTACATTACAGAGTTTAGATCTTACCTATTCAACAACAGCATGATAGGCAAAACTAAAATTAACATTCTCACTAAACTCAGTAGTATCTTACTAGTGTTGAAATGAGTCTGCTACACAAGATCATCAATTAATATACAGTATAGGCCCTATGCAGTAATCATCCACCTACAGTTCTTAACGAACTCTTCTTTGGTGTAGATGGAAGTAATCAGTCAAAAAAAAATGCCGGTAATCTTGAAAATAAACCTTTCATCAATTTTTTTTACAAAAGCAACAAAATGAATGCTAAATACATTTTGCCATGTTAATGATTTGTGTTATTAAATACAGTACATTAATTGTTTTACATCTGCTGCACATTTACTTTTGCACAATAAAAGTTTATTACAAATGTACAGCTAGATTTGACTAAATGTTATTTTATATTGTTACCACTACAATTTTTAACTGATAGTTTTTTTGCTTTGGTAATATTTGCCAATTTTCAGTTCAAGCCTACATATTTCAATTATCAAACCATGTTAAAATATTTTAATTTTCGAAACATTTTACATTTTCTGCTTATAATTTGAGTTGCTTTGCTTTTCAAAATGAATTTGCTAAGTAACATTTCTTATGGGCCAGAAATAATTTGCAAAAGTAGCTTTCCTACAGGTCAACTTTCAAATTGCCTACTTACGATATTTCACTACAATTACTTACTAAACCAGTTTCCTTTTAAAAGCATAACTAGCATAAGTATCAAGAATGTTGATTTTTCCACAAGATGTCCAACAAAAAACTTAAGATTGCCTCCAATACAACACTATTAGGTACTCAGTAGTGGAACTTTCCTAGCTTCTGTCTCTAGAAACGAAGAAAGTAAAATTACTGTACATGACAAATATTCTAAGAAAAATATTCTTTAATTCATGATGGTTTTACAGATTTATCAGTGAGTAACGTGTTTTTGACTCTCACAATCTACATTGTGCAAGTCACATAACTATAATGTCTTTGTTTATAATAATTACAGTAGTGTTACGTCTTGCTCATTAGAAAGCAGTTAGTAATAAAGTATAGGCATATCAAAATAAATACAGAATATGATTTGAAAAAAGCAAAGATAATGACTACTCTACATTGTACCTACATTTTTCTTCAAACAAGGACCAAAATATAAAATTTATTTCTAAGGAAACTCCCAAAAAAACATAAATACAATATTACTCATCTGATTTTAACACTTACTTGTCTTCTTTTTGAAAAGTTATGACTGCTTGTACATGTTCAAACACAGCACAATCAGGAAATTAAACTTACGTAATTATGAAGTTTTATGTACGGTACTTACTAAGACCACTGTAATGCAACTATGTTAAAATTCTGCACTGTTTACTGATGATTTATTTTTAACCAACTCTTAAGTTGGAAACTAATATGATTGTATAATAAATAGCAATGTAATTTTTTTTAATTATAAATACATAACTCTTCTGCAGCAAGAGTATTCCACAAATCAAATACACCTACCATAAAAGTATCAACTGAATATTTACTATACATATCAGTCACAATCAAGGAAAAAGAGATAACATACAGTCTATCTCTAATTCACTTCACAGATTCTAGCATTCTACCTTCTTTTACAAGTACAATAGAAAAATAACACATAACTTTAGAGTTCGGAATTGTGTCGCTGTTCAACACTACTTGTACCAATGTTGCTGTGAATGACTGCCAAAAATTTTCAGAGGCATGATTATACACGTGCAAAATACTGAGCTTATGTCTGATGTGCCTGGTGCATAATCAACCATAAAAAAAGTCTTTCTAAAATCTCTCAGTAACGCAATAACATACTTACTAAAAATATAAAACTTTCATTCTTCTGGTGCTGTGATGTAAACAAGTGAATTTAAAATACTGTGTTTCTTTTTAACAATATAAATATCTGTTTAACTTTGTTAAAGAACACAAACCTTTCAACAAACTGCCACATTTTGAATTACTGAAAATTTTACACAGAATAATGTAATTGCATAGTATATTAAGTTATGGCAACTATATATACTAGGATGAATTTGGCTATATTATTCACAAGTTGTATTATTTTTTTAATCATATGACCAGATTATTCATTTAAGTAGATCCAAAAACATAACAGATGATTCTACAACAACATTCACTTTCCACAGCAAGTCACAAATACGACCAAATACTGACTTTTCATAATGTTACACTATCAAGAGACTGCAAAATGTTTGGCAACACTCTTACTATATATATAGTAGTATGTACTTTCAATGGTACAGTCAGCTATAGTAAACTTATATTCATCATCGAAAGACGATGAACATAAAATCACTCTTTGTCATTACTTTCACTTTTTACAATTAGGTGGCGTGCCTTAAAATGACGGGGCCGATAATCAACGTTTTTTCCTTCGCTACAGCACTTGGGGCACTCCCAGCTATTCGGAAGGTCTTCATTGATAATACCTTCCAATCCTGGGTACCGAGTCTCACTACAGCTAGGGTGAATGATTTCATAACAGATGCTACACTCCATCAGTGAGCATACTGCCAAGGAATTAGGAGGCTTTTGTCCCAAAACTGGCTGCTCACCCCAACCATTCAAACCACACTCAACACAATCTGCACAAGTTGGCAAGACCGGCTGAATACACTGTCGCATGATGCAAGCCTGCTTCAAGCCACCCGTACCTCCGTATTTCGCCATGTCCCGACAGAAATTGCACTCCTCACAGTCATTTCGAAGACAGGGTTCACACTTTTTACACCGCACCCTTCGCCTCCGCACAAAATGCTTTGCCCTCACTGGCTTAGCTTCATCTGATGCACGACGCTTGCGTTTCCTGCCAACCTTTGAAAAACCAAGTGAAGTATAACTCTTGTGCTTTTTCTCTAAGCCATCATCTAGCAGCTTTAAACCCCTGAGAATCATCTTGCCAGAAATAGCTTGATCGGACCTATCGGCACAATGTCGTTCCAAAAGGGTGCGAACATCCAGAACGAGTGCGGAAGGTTCCACAATCAAATCTGGCACGTTTCTCTTGCTGCTTGGTAATGAATACAGGTACTTGACAATGGCTTTCAATCCATTAATTTCTTGCTGTGTCATATGGATGTGCTTGTCTTTAACACTGATAACTGAACTAACATCCTCCCCAGCATTGTCTTTCAAATGTGAATTACCAAGAAGAAAATGAACATAACGTGCCAATACATACCACAGCATTTCTGTAAAAAAAGGATAGCGGAATTTCTGTGGGACGTGGGTCTTCTCTTCAATTTGTGCTATCTTTAACTGCATCTCCATCCCAAATGAATGCAAAAAATTGCCTCCAAACACGAGAGAATCTAATGGTGTATATACAGCGTGAATCCATCCAGATGGAATGAAAAATGTACTCCCTGCTGTCAAAGTTACACGTCCACATTTTGATACAATATCACCAAAAAATACATCCCCTTGTTTTCCTGAAAGCACCCATTTTTCATAAGTAGCCAAATTCTCTTCCGTTGGCGGAATCAACCAAAAAATTTTTTGACCTTTGAGAATATGATACCATACTGATGTCCCACCAAAATCTATGTGAAAATCTGTGTAGCAGCCTTTCACAGACATCAGAACGTACTTCTGCACTTTAGGATACATCATGTCATCAACTGCATTAGTAGATTCTGTCTGTGACTCCTTGTATAACCTTGGCCAAACACAGTCCACCCAATCTAAGTTTCGCACCATGACTGGAGTTTGTACATAATGCTCCAGTTTTGTGTGGCTAAATTCAAGAGAAATTACATTCAACAGTTTATCTTTGTCTGAACACTCATAGTACTTCTGCCATTCCTTCATTGTCATCTCCATGTTCTTCTGGGAATTGACATCAACAACATCTATCAGACGTCTAGAACCTACACAAACCCGCACATCATTCACGGTAAAGTTAGAACTGGGTAGTCTAAGATCCAATCCACTTTTGTCATGGAACAGCAGTGGAACTGTAAAACCCTCCTTCTGCACATAGAAAATGTTGAAATCTGTTCCTTTCATTTCCTTAACAAAACACTGTGGAAACCTTTGTGTTTCTAGCTTCTCTTCCAAGGGAAAAGTGTAATACCCTTCTATTTCTTCTTCTCCAACTGCCCAGTCATCCGTGTAAAGCCGCGGTTGCCTGCGATTACGTAGCTGTCGTGTTTCAACTTTACCATCTTTTTCTATCTTCACACCTTGAAAGCAAAAGCAAAACAGCTTTCAACTTTTTTACTGAAAAACTTACTTATTGGTACACAAGTTTTATTGAACAACATACTAATTGGTACAAAAGTTTTACTGATAAATGCTTGTTACAATTGTACAAACCAAAAACTATACATACAGTAGTTAAAAATGTAATGCATTGCAAACTTTTAGGCCAATAATGTGTAGTACAGTAACTCTATTGTAAGATATTGTAAGACAAAAATATCAGTGGCGGCTCATGCCGATGAGCACAGGGGCACATACCCTCCCAAATAATATTAAGGACACCACAGTAAATAAATTAATTTTTCGAATTTCAATGCTGAAGTATTTCAATTATTACTGAACATTGTATCAAAAGTTATAAATAGTCTCTCCTCTTGTTAGGCACAGAAAATGATTTCCCAAATGCGGCGCCGTGGGCATGGGCAGCATGCACCCACTGCAACAAACATTTCCCCCTATCTGGTAACACACGAGAGGTCTCAGAGATGGCCAAAGTCCAGTAATGTTTAGGCACACACAGCCACCACCCGCGCTGTTCAGAATAGTGGTACAATAGGAGCTTGATAGGTAGAGGGTATGTCTAGCTTGACTACGCTGCTGCTTGCCATTTCCTTCCAGTGTGGCAATGCATATTTTAAAAAGTTGTGATTCGTCATAAGAAAGCAAAACAATATATTCATACAGTAATTTGTACGCACAAGACTGCAGAATTTGTATGAATTATTCAAATTTTATATCCACACGTTTCAAACATTTTCTTTGGCGTGGTGTTCGTTCACAGACCAAAATGAATAGCATGAAAAGTATTTTACAGAACCAATCATTATATCATAATCATCATGAAATTAAGAATCTTGGCTCTCCAAAACCGGAACTGAATTTGTTGCGAACTTATCACACACACAAGAAAATAAACACCTGTGATTAAAGTACAAAACTTTACGAAAAAGTTTTTTGGTCGGCAGGTTGCGATGAACAAAACACATTTGATTGTTTTTATTTGCGTAATTTTTGTTTCAGAGAGGCTCTATGAATGTAAATAAACCTTATTTGTTACAAATACATATAATAAACAGACACTCGTCTAAAGGTAATTATAAACAGAAATAAATGTGTGCTTCTATTAATTACATTTTCATTTAAAATTTTCAAATATGCCTATATTATGTACCGAGTTAAAGGTGGGTACAATGTATGGTATATTTTAGTGTATGCGGTTCTAGAAAAATAATTATTCAGCACCGCTTGTATAACTTACCGCACGCTTTCATGACAATGTGCGCTGGAACTGGCAGTTTGACGACCGTAGACCCTAACGTAAAAAATTGTTATCAAAACAAAATACATCCTTAAAAATATTATAATTTCTACCAGATGTATTAATAACGTTTAGCTTCAAACACTGCTTAAATAATAGCCTTATTTTGCACCAAAAAATTAAAAACTTTTCCAGGGGAGGACCCCCGAACCTCCCCCCCCCTCTATTATTGAGGGGGATCAGTGCTTCATATAAACCCCGTCACGTCACTAACCATGACTTTGTGCCCTCTTCTGCAATTCTTTCTCGAGCCGCCACTGACAAGCACTTAAACATTACAACTGGAATCAATATTGAAAATCTACTCTATGACGTTACACACATTTCTTTATATAATAATGTTAACAAAAACCATTCACGAACTAACCAAAAATATTTGCATTGCCTAGTTACACTTCTTTGAAAATCAGTTTTTCATAAATGTAAAATTAAATCTTAACATTGTACCCACCATTCAGCAGTCGACACAAATGTGAAAAGCGGCTACTGTATTTAGGGCCAACTACTATACTTACCAAAAAAAATTGCAACATTCTGGTCATCCCCACAATACAGAAAGTGAGGTAGAACAAGAATGGAGCAGCAGCAGAAGAGAAAAAAAATTAGACAGAAATGTAAGAGCCTTGAGAACCCATTCCTTACGTAAATCAACAACTCTCCCATCATAAGAATTAGTCCTAAAAATTCAAATCTGCCAGGGCTACACCGTCTTTGAGGTTTATTTTTTCTGGTATCGGTGGTATTGGAGAAGTTAAGTGTCATACCAGGGGCGCAAAGAAGGTGATGCAATGACAGAAAAGCATGCATGCACACAGAGGATGGAGGACAAGTTAAAAATTGTCCTGTGAAAATAGTTTACTAAACATGGGAGTTGGCAGAATAGGACCACTTGATCATTAATTCCTCAGGCAGATTTCTTGCTGTATGGCCAATGAGAATAATTACAGCCGAACAATTGTGATGACACACACTACTTGAGTTTGAATTTTGTTCTGACCTCAAAAGTGATCTGTAACATATAATGTAAGATGTTTTTACCACTCATCCAATATGTCTGAAATTTGATTCAATGTAATTATCTGATAACTCTTAACCCATTTTCACCCACACACCTTCAAGAGCTAGAGCGACCATGGAATCCACAAACTGCACCGTCAATTTCTGTATTAAATACGTTAATTAATTTGTTTAATACGAAAGCATTTTCACGGTTGCGTACGTTATGACAGAATAACGGCAGTAGGTATGCGGAATGCATCGCGTAAACAACTCGTGGCGCGCTCGGAAAAGATCAAGAGTTGCGAGAAAGCATCAATTGTACGCGGCGTCCCATACATCTGGAGGTGCGCTCTTGCCGCAAAACTCGGAAACAATTATCCTGACGGAGCAGGCATCACAGCGATATGCGGAGATCGATACTTTGCGCTGAGTCGACTCTATATCGACGCGTGTACACACAAAGAAAATTGTGCCACCTTTGTCTCCTGGCGGTAGCAGTCCACGCTTGAGGCCAACGCCCAAAGCAGCCACGTTATGTTTGTAAGATAGCGTTGTTTATATAACTTAGCATTCGGATGAGAATTATTTTCTTTTGTTTGTACACTAAAAATTTTTTCCTTGTATGAAAATACGTCACGAGAGGTGATGTTTCGAAGTGCGTATACTGTGCCATTGGTTTAACGCGTGTATTAGTTTCACGTAAGCAGATGAATAATCAACACGGCATCATCATTCGTCCACGAATGTTACTGTATACGTTAAGGTATAAGTGTTAAACTTTTTTAATGTGTTTATAAGACATTGACATTACGTCACTGAGAATATAGTATCCCAAGAAATGTTTGTTTTTGAAAAAAAAAAAAATAAATAAATAAATAAATAAAATATTGAAACTTTCAGTTTTTCGAAAAACAATATTATTTCGAAATGTTATTGTTTTTTTGTTTAGAGGTAGCAATAGTGTGAACGTATATAAAATTTTGTTAAAATTGTTCCAGTGGTGCTTCTATTATAACCACGTTGACACAATGTAGGTGCAATACAAGCAAAGCCAGTCCTGACGCCAGCTAAGCAGACATGGACTACTAGCATAGCGTAGGTCTGGCAACGGTGATAACAACACTGACGTCACAGTGTCTGCATTCCAACCGCCCTCTCCTCTCTAGACTCGCTTCCCATCCTCTTGTTTACCGTTACTGGTCTGCATCATTCCCTCCCACCGCTGCTTTCCGCCTCGCCTTCCCTCACGTTTGCTCACATGCGAGGCTCTAGATCTTTCGTGCCGCCGGCTGCCACACTACCTACCCACACGGCCCGAGCCTCGGCACACAGCATTCAGTGTATCACATTATACGGCCACGCAATTTTATTTTCCGATTTGAGTGGTTCAAAATTGCTATTCGCACTATATGCGAGGTCACATTATATGCAGAAAAATACGATACTTTAGGTGGTTGCGTTTGGTGTGAACTAAAATAGGAAGAATCACATACACTAAAACCTATTTATAACAACCATCTGTCTATAACAACTAGTTTTTGAAAAACCGTGATTTAATTTTTTTTATAACAAACTTCAAAGAAATCTGCCAAAAACAGGTTTTTGTGGGCCACGTTGTACTTCTAGTGGCGAGCACTGTACTCCGCGCGGCAAGCTGCAGCTCATCCCTCTCCACTCCCACACTAACGGTATATTCTTCCTTTCCCTCGCATAAATACCTGGCGAGCTCGGCATCCACCCGTCTTTGTTCACGTGCCAGTGTTCTCCCGCTTACTGTCAGACACACTAAGCTCTCTGTTTGCTTTGATATCACAACTTTGATTTGCATGACTTTTGGATTTGTCTTGGTTTTTTACGGTTTATTGACATTACGCTTTGATTTTCCAGATTTCGAATTGGTAATTTATATGGTTTGAGTTTGTGAACTATTATTGATGACCCACCCAGTGTTTTTGGCTTTCAATTTGGTTACGATTATTAGGTTCCATTCTGTAAATAATTGTTTACAACCTGTCGATTTCCTCATAATGAGTGGAAAAAAAGCGAGTCGGCTTGTCACTTCTGACAAAACGTGGCGGCTTATTGCTCCGGACTGGTCATTTGAAGAATTTGCGGTCAAAGACCAGCAACAAGAGTCGAGCGACAACGAAAACGTCGAGAGAGGAAATGAAACTGCAGATGTCCCCACGACGAGAAACATCCTCAAAGCTGGGGATGTCTATGCATTGACGCTGCGGTGACATGGTGCAAGTGACGAGATGATGTCAAACTTCTTTTCATATAAAGGAATTTGTCAAAAAGGATGCTATTAAAATGAAGCGGACCTCTATTACGGACTTTTTTTTTAAAAATAAGTAACAATTGTTCGGTCCTTTAATGTGTCAAGACTTCCTTCTATTGTGTGTGTGATTAGTGTCTCGTCAACACTGCAGTCATTAATGAACAAATGAACTGCCTAATTCATCACGTTTGTTGGAAATTAACTGGTGAGTTTTTTACTAGTGTACGAGCAGAGGAAACAACTGCCAATGGAAAGAATCTAACAGCTGGACATGTTACTTTGATTTTGTGCAAGTTATATAGTGAAGTATGTATCCCAAGCGTAAATAGGCTGAAAAAAATTAAGAATTATGTAGTAAAATACAAGTTTAATTCAGTTTACGTATTTTGATTAAAATTGTTATATTTAAATAATAACATAAACGGAATTATTCTTGGTAATTCGCTACCAAACATTCAAATAAAAGTGGCAACAATTCTTAATGCTACATTGTGACATAACTATTATTTTTAAAAGATAATTTCTAAAGCTCTCCCTTTACCTTGTGAACTATGAATATTACATTTTTAACTGGTTTAAAATTTCTGTAATGTTGTTAAAATTTCTGCAACGTTGTTACAGGAACTGTCAATACACGACCAGTAGTAAGTTTTCACTTTCAAATCAGTTTTTGTACAAATACAAAAATTATCATGCAATAAACTTACGTAGAGCATTCCTGACATACATGTGCATGGCAGCAATACGTACCTTTCACAGTGTCCGGTGTAATTTTAGTCAGTCTGACCGAGCACCTAAAAGAATTCAACAATTCATTATTGTAAGTTGAACATATGCATACTAAACATAAGCAAACAACAGGTTTCACCTGTGACCTAAACATGAGAACACAAACTTAGTAAATATGACATCTACAGATCACAAAAAGTATTACATAATACAATTCAACAGTAACCAAGGCTGATAATTCCAAAATTAGGAACTCCCTACCTCACAAACTGGACAAAGCTCATTACAAAATCTGTAAGAAAAAAAATTACACAAGAAGTTTCTATCCAGAACACTCTGCTTAACCATACCTACAGGGAAGTGTATTAAAGGCAACACTCATTAAATAAACCTTTGAATTACTTAAAAGAAAAGACATTACCTAATATTGCAAGGCCCAATATATACGATTTGTTGTACAAAAAGTTTGCATCATTTGCAAAATAATTTCAGCCACATACACACATAAAATCCAACAGAGAATTCTGTCATCATGCCAACAGCTAAATATAATAGGTAATAATAGACACTTATGTCTTAAGCGGCAGTATGGAACTGTAAACAATTTCAATGTGCATTAAAATACACACATATACAAACACACACACAACACACACACACTGTAAATAATGACTAAAATACACTTACCTACACATAAAAGGAAATAGATACATATTACAGAACTTCAAGAAAATCATTCTTTGAAATGTTTAAAAACAATTCTGACAAAAATACCCATATATTAAGCCACCCTCTGAAAAATTGGCATCGATTGTTTGTGGTTGTGTGATACGTTGCACATAATCTTTACAATGCACGTGAATAAACTAAGTGCACTTTTCTGAACAGAATTCTAATACAAAACAGACACTCTTATTAAAAACCTTTGTAACTATTTCTTCACGTTTCTGTTTCTCATTTCTTTATATGTACTTACGTAGATTCAAGCCGACATGATGAGAAGAGGTCATTTGGGGTAAAGTGAGCAATAAAAATTTAACCTTTGAAAAAATCACTAGCAGTTACTGCATATAAGTCGCCATTAGCAAGAGTTACTTCACTGCTTGTGTGGTTGGTAGCGATTCATCGCACGTAGTTCCATGTATTTTCCTATTTGAGTACAATGTTAGTGAAAGAACATTGGATGAAATCGACCTTTCTGTATTTAATATACTTCAAAATATTTATTTATGATCTTATTGACATTCCGACTTACAGTATAATTAAGACTCAATTGGCACCAGGAGAATATGACACTAACGCCGACCTCAGGTCGTCTTGGTCGTCACAGCTTGCTCCGCGCTTCACACAGTTCAAAATTCCACAGATAGGAGGCATCAGAGTTAGGTTCTCGCCGCTTTTTCGTCACTCCGCCAAGTTGCATAATTTGTGTGTGTGTGTCCATTGTGCGTATATACACATTCAAAAGTATTGGAAATTACTATGAATATCATTGCCAAATGATGTGAAACCATCGGTATTATGTAAATTATGTTTTATGTTTGCCAGCCTAAAAACAACATACTTTTTATTTCACATATTAAGAAAATAAGTTATTTATTGTTTCTGAAGTGCGCAGTCGTTCGTGGTAGTAGAACTGAACGAAACTTGAATTCTTGAATTGCGTGTGTCATGTCAGTTTTTAGTGGCAGTTTTGAGTTACAAAATCAAATAAAATATGCCCGCATTTACGAGATTCGTAACGACAATAGTGCAAGTTGTTTAATTAGTCGATGGACAGAAACCAGTATTATAAGATGTTAACTTGCATGTACTTATAACCAAGATTACTTTTTAATATATCTTATATTTTGTCCTGGTGCATTTAATGAGTATATATTGCAGCTAAAATTTATTGGAGCAGTTTAATGTAGTTGTAAACAGTAGCGGTGCATAAGGCAGTGCTCTTGTGCTGTAGTACTGAGTAAACTTTTACAAAGTTATCGTGTACTTAATTTTATTAAATTTCAGGTAATGTGCCACAATTTATACTTCTAATCTTTCTTTATTAGAAATCGCTAAGTTTTATAGGCGGACTGAATTTTCTCAAGTAATTTTGTTTGTGTAAGCCACCCTTTAGTATGGTGTAAACCTGGCTCGGTGCTCCCACGGACTAGCACACGGCTGTCACTCCAATTTCCTGTCCCCTGTCCATGCAAGAGGCGTAGAGAGATGCGGGAACCTCGCCTTTATCAACACCTGCTCCGTGCAATGAGCAAAGTAGCCCTGCTATCTACTGCGCAAGCGCACGACAGTTACGTCAGCACGTTGACAATGATGGCCACTCACATCGCGCACGTGTTTGTACATTGCAGACTTGTAAACTCGGTGTCGCATGGATGTGTAGCTGACTTAGAATAACTTTTATGAATAGTACGTTAGTATGTATTGTTATTTTAAGTTGCGGGTATGAGTGACCTGATACTGTGCATAAATAATGAACTGCGTAGAATCTGTTATTAGTCTCTGACGCAACAGATACATTACCGAAGCTTTATGGGACAATTTGGTAAGTCGAATCTTACAATATTGATTCTGTGTTGCTTGACGGTGTGGAAAATTATTTTAAGGTTTGTGTCCGTAGTTTATTAGTGGCAAATTTGTTTTCCGAATGTGACATGGTACAAACTGCACACTTTTATTTACGTGTTTCGTAATTGTAATCATAAATACTGCAGGCCTAAGGCCTAGCTGATAAACGAGATGCGCAGAGTACGTCTTGATTTTCGAGTGGACAAGCACATGAAACGTCTAGCTTTCAAAATTGAAGGAGTTATTAAGTTATAGTTTTCAGAATAGGCCTAGTTCTTTAATCGTATGAAAATGATATGCCGATGCGGGGCAGAAGATATGCGTAGGCCTACTTCGCGTTTGTTATAAAATTGCATCTGCATTTAGACAAGCTGAAGTCTAATGTAGTCTTAAGACATCTCACTCGCGTTATTGATGTATCGTGAGGAAACACAGAGGAAATGCAGTGAGAACAAATGTACAGAAACTGAGATTTTAGGATACTAACTTGCCGTTAGTGGTATTCATTGCTTGTGTATTTAATGAGTACCTATACATTGTAGATAACATTTTTCGGAGCAGTGTAATGTAGCCACAAAAAAAAGTCCTTGGCTCGGTTTCACCAACCTCTGTTAAGCATGTAACATTTGTTAAAGGGGATTAACAGAAGATTTGACACGTTAAATATAATTTAAATAAAAACATATGGTAATATTTTTGTTAATATGCAGCGGAAACATACAAACTGGCTGAAAATAGAAATTAAACAGGGCTTTTGTTTTAAGTAGGCTACTCACATTATTACAAAATGTCTGTAGGCATTTTTTTTTTTTTTCAGTTTCGTATTGTTGGGTAAGTTGCATACAAACGTGAAGGCGCAGACTATGCCACCCAACAGCTGTACAACAATGTGTGTATTATGGCTGGTGAACATGTTTGACATCTGCTGATCAGACGTACTCTGAGATTATTGTTAAATATAATTTTTTCAAAGACAAGAGTAATTATAAGTTACAATTAATACAAAACTAAACTTAATTCTTTGAGTTGAAAGTTTTTTTACAACGCACTTTATTGGCTACATTACAGCTTACCATGAAAAGCAGTGCAATTTCTCAATACCTATAAAGCAAAAGTTCTATACCTTTCAGTTAAAAATATAATTAGTAGGGAAAGAAAGTATAGCGATTTAGGGGGGAGGAGGTGAAGGACATTATATTCAAAGCACTGAGCTCAAAACATTGACCGGCTGCCACTGGTTGTAAACATTGTACAACCCTGTGTAAATAAAAGCATGTGGCAATATTTATGCCTACATTCGGCGGAAAGATATAAACTGGCTGAAAATAGAAATTAATCAGGGCTTTTTTGAGTGTTCACTTTATTCCGAACCACCTATAGTACAGTTTTCTTCTTGCAAAAAAATGTGTTAATGTCGCCCACGTAGCAAGTAGCCCATGGCAGTGGAAACTCAACTTCTGACAGTAATGGAACAAATATCAAAACTATGGACCTGATAAATTGTTGCAAATGTGCACCAGGTTGAAATGCTGATTATAAGCACATTGCTGTAAAATAAATTTAATTTATTATTATGTATTTCAGGGATATGATTTCAGTAAGAGAATACATTGACCTACTTTTGGTCATTGTTACCAACAATACGTAGAGTGAGGTATCCAGTGTTAAAAATTCAATTTGTGGAGGGGAGGAAAGGGACAAGAGTGTGTTTATGGGGAGGACATGACGACATACTTATCTCAACTATTAAGTAGTGTGTCGAATGGTTGTCCCCCTTAGAGACAATTTGATTTCAAGGTACAAAATGGCCCCATCTAAGCAATTTTTGCTACATGAACACTGAAGATATACTTATAAAATTGTAATACTTTTAAAGATAGTTTTGTACAGTGCTTAATATTGTATTACTGCAGTGTGGGGGGAGGACAGGGTTAAGGAGGAAGCAGGGGGGAAGAGGAGAGGAGGAGAGACAGAGAGTGAATGAGCAAGCAAGAAAGCATGCGCGTGTGTGCACGCACAAATCTTTCCTGGTAGGTTGCTGGCTCCGATAAAATTACTGTATGTATTTCTGCATTTCACAGATAAACCGTTTCTAATAGCTAGCCATAAATTAGTTGATGTTTGCTGCTTAAGTGACAACAAGTTTCACTGAACCTTATAGTGGCATTCATTCGTTTCGGACTGTGTGTACCACTTTTTTCTAGACTCTGCAGAATGTTTACATTCTCAGCATAAACTCATCAATGTGAATTTCAATGAAAAGACTTTGTGAGATAAAATATATTGATCATCTTAAGTTGTAAAAACCATGAACGGGTATTGCTGATAAGATTTGTTTCAGCTCTCAAGGCACCCAAGAAAAAAAATTGACACAAAATGTTCAGCTAAGGTCTTTTTGCCCACAACGTGTAATTTCACTTTTCTAACTTACCTTTACTTTAGGAAAAAAATGTTTGACCAGATTAACTATACTGCAAAAGTACCTGCAGATTTAATTGGTTTTGAAAAAAGTGTAACACCATTGAAATCATTAAAACTCTTTTTAAAAATCAAAACGACATGGTGGAGAATGCACTAGTGTATGCAACTGATACGTATAACAGAATGGAAATTTCCGCAAAGAGAAAAAGGAAGAAGAAAATGTAAAAATATATTACACAAGTAAAATCTACCAATGTTGGCATAACTATGCAAGATGAGATTTAATTGAAATTGAATTTTCACAATGGCTCAAATTACTATTTTCAGCCAAAAATTTCCAACAAATTGCTTAAGTTATCACGTAGGTACTGTACCTAAAAAATTTACCAAACTAAAAATTATGTTTTGTGAATTTGTTCCACCACAAAATCCCAACACTTTGTTTGGGTTTTCCGGATCTGTAGCAACACTGAAATAAATTAAATGTACATACATTTTTATTTAAAGAATACATAGTGAAAAACTTGAAAACCATTTTATTAAGTGTAATCTTCAAAAATTAGAATGCATACTACGCCCATATACAACTGGCCCAAGTGTGAACTTTAATAATTGCTTAATGTATACTATTATATTTAACAATACTAACTTTGGAAAGCGTTCAGGTGAACTTTGGTTCTCAACCATATTTTCTTCTTTCACCGCACAAGGTTCTTCAATAACACGCTCTTCTTTAACTACAATACTTTCCTCCTTAATCACACAATCACTAAAATAATCACGTTCAGCCTGTAACAAAAAAATAAAATAACTTGTTAATTTTCAACCTACACAATTCTTGAATTGTAAATCACTTTCATTAAATTGACTGACAAGGGTACATTTTGGAAACATAAGATGCTACACTACATAAGGTCTCCAAGAAAACATATATAGAGAACTGATAAATATAGTTTTAAAATGCATACTGACACAATTAACACAGAGCACCATCTTTGTATTGGCGTATTTATTAAGGATGTATAAAAATAAAACAAAAAACAGTTTCTGTTAAGTTTTACATACCTTAAGAATTTAACTTCAGAAACTAATTTTGTAAAACACCAACTAGATGCAAGTGTCTTGACCAGTCATTTTACCAAATACTGTATAAAATCTGTAACTGCATTCATACGCACAAAGGATTCACGAAAGTAAAACTGTTATATAGTGTGACGTGATGTTCAGCATCAGCCAATCAGAGCCTTGACACTAGCGATGGGCATCAGGAACACTGCACGGTCGGTGGACAATAGATTTGATGCTCATTGTTGGTGAAAAATTGTTTATATTTTAACACTCACGCAACTATTTTTAGGGTTAGAAAGGAAGTCAAAAATCCATTTTATACTACTGTAATAACATTATATTAAAAATACTGCCATGTGTAAATTAATGTAAGTTTGTTGAAAAGGACCAAATGTACAATTGTCTTATATTATTCTAAAAAAATCAATCCCTGCTGTTTGACATTAAATTGATGCGAGCATAAGTTAGTTTCCAATTATATTCTTCAAAATATTTTACTGTTACAAATTAGTTATCTAGGTAACAGAAATCAACACAAGTTCATGTCACCAGCAACCGGTAGTATTTCATAGCTCCATTGGGAAAACTGCTCAACTACAAAAAAAAATACAGACAGCATATTTCCAGAATTGCTTCATCAGCATCCAGCAAAAAGAAATAACAGTGAAGTTTCATTATTGAGAACTTTGGTATAAAGGATTTCTCACTTTCAAGTATAAATAAAAATACCACTCTAAAACCTAATATTACCTAAATGTCATTTTAACTATATAATTACAATTTATGTTATTCGTACTGAGATTTTACTTCAAAATGTTCTGATTTTTGTACCCAGTAAGGCACAATATCATTTGTGTACCTGAATTGCTGTAAAATATTTTACAACAATCACTACTTGCCTGACGTATAAAATACCCAGATATGTTGGGGATATATATATATATATATATATATATATATATATATATATATATATATATATATATATATATATATATATATATAGAGAGAGAGAGAGAGAGAGAGAGATAGAGAGACACCACCCCCCCCTCCCCGTGCGTGTGCGGAAAATGATCTCAGTACTCTGAGAAGTGCTAAGACTGATAATTTCCATAACAATGCAAGAAGGCTAGTATACTTCATGTTAAACGGTTCTGTACAGAATTCGCCAAATGAGCTCGCTTTACAATTGGAATAACAAAGAGGACATTGTTAACAAAATGACATTGCTTAAATTTCTAAACAAATCTTTCAACTTGCTTGATTTTAAATGTTAAAAATTATACAGCACACATAAGAATAAACCTAAAACATACTTTTACTGTCTCTCCCAAGTAAGAATTCCATGTTTTGACAGCCAATACTACCAATATTTTAAACACGTGCCAAACACGTGGCAGAATAACACACCATTTAAAACAACAGAAATGATCGTATGACCTAATGAAGCAGTAGTGGCAGCCCTGATCAACAAATTGGTTAACTTCCATAGCCGAAATTGAAAATAATGTGTATTATACGTGAAAAATAAGTACGTATTTTGGAGGAAACTTAATATAGTAGCACGGCTCCGTATCCAGCATTAGTAAGTTAACTATTTTATTCTATTCAAATCACGTAATTCCAAACTAATTTACAAACAACCGGGCCGTCAGTCGACCTGTAACCAAAACAAAGAATGGCCATTTGCAAGTGTGAAAAAGTGACTGCCTACGTGTGTGTTTGAAATTCTTATAATGTGTTACTTTAATATTCAGTACGTACATTTAATATATTGTAATGTGGGGATTATAAAACCCAGCCTGTAATCGCCAATGGGATATTCTGAGGTCCGGAAATCAAAACAAAGAAGGACAGCCATTTGTGAGTGTTTGAGCTTCTCGTGTGTTCGTGTGCGTTTGTGATTCTTGTAAGATATTATTTTAATACTTTGCGCCTATATGAAATTGTAATAACTACAATGCAGAGATGAAAATACCTGGCCTGTAATAGCCAACGACGAGATATTAAGACGCGTTTCGGAAACGGGAACTGGAAAAACGTTCATCCTTGCAGTAGTGTGGCATGTCTACAAAAACCAGTCGCTAAGTCAAAAGAAGGTGATCCGTCCAGAGAAAAGTGATCCAGAAAATAAAAAAAAAATTTTACCTACCTTTTATTTTAACCAAATTTATAAGTAAACACGGTTCTTGTAAGCCTATATGTAAAGACGCTTTTTCATGGTACGGACTCACTAAATTATTTTTGTGTAAAAAGTTTGTTTAAATATATATATATTATATAGCAAGTAAGTGGTTAATATCAAGTCCCAGTGAGATTTTGTGCCTGTTAGCTGCAAAAATATAGGCCTACATATTACCATAAGAAAAAAACCAGAAGCTACACCTATGTATTTCTCTGTCATTATCTTCTTCGCTGCGACATTCGACTATAGTAGAATAGTATACAAAAAATGTCTAAACTGCAACGCGCAACTTTAGTCCAGCATCGAATTAAATGACTCTGTAAACCATAGATACATTGTTTTCTCGCTTAAAAATAAGCAAAAATAAATTATTTACAAAAAAAAAATTTATAATTTTTTTACACAATATCTTGGCACAATTAAAAGTTTTTTATTCCGCAGCAAAAGAGTTAAAGTGTACTTGTTTAATCATATTTGTTAATTAACAAAATGATTTGAAGCTGATCTGGGCAATTAGGCTTACCTGTGTTTATTACTTAGGCTTTTTATTGATATATTATTTCCATTTAGGTTGTGAGAGTGGAAATTTTTGCTATGTAGTCTACAATAAATATGTTAACAATTTTTTTTTAAATATTGTGAGTCGCAGAACTATGATAACACTGATATTTTAAAGGTAGGCCCTACCACAAACTGAAAGTTTTTTAAATAGTCTACTACTTGGAACTTAAAACTAGGCCTATACAGCTTTGATCTGATAGTGCAGAACCAAATTGAAGGCAACATGAAAAATAATTGTAATAATGCTTGCATGAATGATTTTATTTATTATTTTAGTTTAAAGATATATAATATACCTTAACTGTTGACATATTTTGGTTGTCAGCTGGAAAACACATGGTGGTGGAAGGATACAAATGTTTTTGTTTACAATGTCCTACTTTTTTTACGATCAATGGAATTCTTATACGGTATGGACTGTACTATATACTACTTGAGTGAACATCAAAGGAGAATTCAATTTCAATTAAACAGTGATAGTTGCTCAAATGTGTACTTTCATAACTTAGTAATGTAGATACTACAGATTTTGGTACTGTTTTTAATACCCAAATTCATTCTTTCTGGACGTAACAAGTTTATTTGGTATTTCGATAGTTTGAGATTTGTTTACAATAAGCTACAAAATAACATTTATTTTCTAATAATCATCTTTATACTATTTGGGTTTAAACGCATAGATCACTAGACAAACATGAATTCAAAGAATATTCTAGCTTTTTTATTATTTGGTTTCTTAACACATTTCTAGGAATAAAATGTGTCAGAAAATTACCAAAACAATTTTGGTTAGGACCTTGTACTAAATACGAAAAACTGGGCCATATACATAGCCTGCCTCATATTAAAATTATACTTTCAGACAAATCTACAATGTGACCAATTTATTTTACCTGGAAAATAATATTTTTTATCTTTATACACTGGGCAATTACAGTCAGCCAAGTGTAATTATGCAGAAATCTCACGTGGCTAAAAGGAAACTGCTGTTTCAATCAATACTGCTGTTTCAATAAATACAGCTATATACAGGACTGATGACACAACTTCCAAAAACAATAATTATGCAAGACAGACTATATATCAGCTTTTCTTGGCTTGTGGGTGTGAGCCGCGTCTGAAGATTGTCTTGCGACGTTTCGGCAGTCGTTGCAGCTGCCATCATCAGGTAGTTGGAGTCGGAGACCAACTGGCAGATGTAAGAGTTGCAGGTCCTTATATACCCTGGTGTCTGGGTGGCTGCTTCCTGGTTGGCTGGGCCCGTTGGCCAATCACAGGCCTGCTTGCTCCTGATTGGCCGAGGTGGTTAGCCAATCCTGGCTCTCTCCTGGTGGACCTTCTGATTGGC